>JAOBYK010319802.1:0-14031 GCA_025434845.1 Phenganax subtilis | reverse complement strand
CATATTGAAAATAATGCAGTATAGGTTGAGCTATAAGTTGATTGGTTATCTATTCATTCTCATGTACACCATCTGTTACAGTATACCTTGAGTTCTTGGAATGGTGGTTGGAACGTCTTGCACTGGCAATTCACAAGCGTAAACTTCAACTCTCATGCAAATGACCATATTCCAGGTTAATGGGTTGAAGCGAATGTATCTTGCCGCTAGAACGCGGTTTAATTTGTGTCGAACAATGTTGTCCTTTTTGGTAGGATCCACATTTCCCCTGAAGATCTATAGTTCAGATAAAAATAGGATCAGGATAGTAGATCTTATTGGGTTGCGAAGTATATAAAAACACCGCTCATTCTAGACCGTTTCTCAATCTGTGAGCAACCCAAATGTTCTGACATCATTTGACGTCTGACCTGTTGCTATCCTAATCTTTTCATTGACTTTCCCACTTTTCAATGAATAATTGAATTGCTGTGCATATCTGTGCATATACAAGTACAAACCTTGGGTTTCATGGTGCTGTTGTTTTTATACGGAAACCATTGTTTTCCATTGACACTGTACATAATTTGGTAGGATTTAACATATCCATACACATAGCCTTGTGTCGCTAATCCTGTCACATTACGAACCGTTAGTAAGTCAACCTATATAAAGTTTAAAGAAGCACAAAATTACAAAATGTGTGAAGATCAGTTAGTGATTTTACGTTAACAAAACATTGCCAAGAATCTCAAGAAGTCATTTTGTACTCTTATGTACTAGTCTTGATAGGGAAAGGTAATAAAAGGCTTTGCCAAAGGTTTCTAAAAATTTATTTTACACTACAGTCTATTCTTGTTCATCAATTACTTTACTCAGGAAAACTTTGATTTCTAAACATTTTTACATATAATAAATTATTAAGATGAATAGACAGATATTTATAGGTAATGATCATTTTTGTTTCCCCAGCAGGGAGAATTGAAGCTGTATACAGAATCATATATCGGTTGAAATTTACCTAAGATACTCACTTCGAGAGATTTTCTCTTCATTTTTTTACATACCTGTATGTATTGATTAGTATTGGCATCATCTGCACACCATGCTCCCCATATTCTTTTAGTTTCATTGACTTTTCTTATTCTGTTGTTCAGTCGACCGAGGTAAGCATGGTGACCAGACTTGTAAGAAGATGCGACAAATGAACTATCTGGTAAAACTCGACCCTCTATCCCAACTGATGCATTACATGGCACATCTGAAACAAACAAAAATATTGCTTAGGCAAGAACAGCGTTCAAATAGACTCAGTTGACGCTAGGCGACACTTGGAAAAGGACAGGAAATTTGTCTTTCGCTCTGTTTTAATTGTTTCTCATTGAGCTGCATGAGCAGAACCACTTGCATTATTGCCAAAAGCACGAGTGCGCATGACACACCCAAACATTCTTTATGGCGAACTAGTTCTACTTTTGACGACATGTCTAAAGGCATTTCACATGGCCATGTTCTTTTAACGAGAAAATCTTAAACCGCTAGGAAAGATTTACCCATCTTAGTCTTACCCCGAAATTCTGTCATTTCTTTGAAGAAATGATAAATTTGGCGCAAATAAAGCATAGTTTTTTGCCGGATGTCTTAATGAAGCAAGTAACATCTGGAGATAATATTCGACTTTGAAAAACACCTTTGCGTAAAGACGAATATTTATATTCTAAATTTATTTCAGTACGGATTATATACACATCAATACTACAATAGTTTTTACGATAGAAACAAATGGAAAACTCGTTTAGATCAAACCAAGCCGCTATCACTGAAATATTAGACATACTTGTCGTCACGAACTGAATGTATTTCTTTGGCTGAATTATAGCCAGGTTGTAGGTTATAAAGAGATAATTCCTAGTCTTATATGTAGTTGTATATGAAGGTCGCGTGTTGTGTGAAATTCGTTAGTGTCTTAGAAACACCTTTCTATGCACATGGTTTGCTGTGATTTCCGGCCTCTTTTCTTTGTACTGCATATTCAACTGTCTTTACCTTACATTTCGAAATCACGATTTAGCCAAATCATCAAAAATTAGCATGAAATGCGCTCAAAATATGAGACCTCAAGTGCTATGTTGACTTTGTTGATTATACTTTTGAAGTTGGGGACTTTCAACTTATTAAACTTAATTTAACAGCTTGTACCCAAACAGTTCATAACTCAAAACAATAATTGGTCTCTGAGGGTATTTTAACATGAAGCAATGGGAACTGACAGCTATTCACATGCTCCTAGCTGTTGCCAAAAAAATGTCTCGATTGGTTTATAGTACCACTATAGGATAGTATTCCCACTGATGTACATGTAGAAAATGAAGACCTATAATACAATTATGTACATTGTAAATTAACGAAAGTTAATATATGACTTTAAAAGCGTTTAATCGCTAGAACTATAGGATTAAACGACTCACAACCGGCATATTACTAGTGAGAAAACTACTCAAACAAATAAGCCCTTGTAATTAGTGTGGCAAGAATAAATGTGAAACCTTTTGGATTCAAAACTTAAACAGTTGACCTTTTTTATAGGAGTGGAAAGATATTGAAAGAGTTTTTCTTTATCTAAAAGACAACAAAGCTAAGTTTCAAATCGCGTTGGTAATATTGTAGCATACTATACAGCGTATATCAGCAAGGGATAGTTGTACTTTGTAAAATATTTCAAGTTGTGATCAATATTTTAGTTTTGGTATGGAGAGTTGCGTCACCAAAGTACAAGCTGTTTCCTACATCACTAAATTCTTTTTCAACAAAAACTCGCTTGTTTCTCATGGAACTGAGTTTAAATAGGAAACTATCAGACTCTAAGTAATCTTTTTACTAAATTTTGGTTTGAAACAAAGCATAGCATACTAGAAAGCAGTGAAAAAGGTTTATTTTCGTGACCACCTTGCACTCCATGCACCGCCATTAACCTTTCATGATCCATCTGCGTTTATTGTAAGTTGAGATGATAGGATTTGAGGTGTTAGACGCATTACGAAATCAATAAACTAACGCGAAATAGATTCACACAAAATAGATGTTTTCCTTCCTAAAGCTCTTGAACTAACTTGTTCTCTATTCCATTTTACGCGGTTTATGCGCTAATACTTTCCGCTTCATCGAAACAAAACTCAGTATGTGTATTAACGGACCTTCCTCTTTTGCGTTTTTATTTAGCATGCTTAGAAGAAGTTTTCTCTAACACCTACTTGTACTAATACTGAACCGTCTTGTTCAGTTCCTGTATCGCTAAATATCCTTTGCGCATTTTGTGGAACGTATTTGACAATGTCCCATTTTGTGCTAATGGCGGCACGCAAGTCAAAGTTTAAAAATGCATAAGCTGGCAAACAAAACTTATACTAGCATAAATTGCGTCACATATGCTAAAAGATGGTACACTTGCACTAAAACGAATAAACGAACGTGTATAGGTGTTAAGATCTTTGCGAAAGGGTTGATTATATGCAAAGCATTGTAAATGAAAAACATGAAACTGTTACCATAACTTTCGTAACTTACGACGCTGCTAGTTAGATCAATGTTCCATTAGACAAGTTTTCATTGACTTACCAGCCGTGGCACAGCACATTAACGCCAAAGACATGAAAAATTTGAGCGTCACTGAATTCATCTCGTTTTCGTAAAAACCAAACTTCTTGAGCGCAGTTTGTTGTAAAAGCATCGAAGTCTCGAAACGCACATCCTCCTTCCCGGCCGCCGTCGTGTTTATAGACAATCCAAAGGGCCATAAATCACTAGTGAACAGCCACAGGAATATCGCGAGCGTGCATTGGTGGAGAGGCATCGATTTGAACAGAATGATTAATGACCATCCACGCCTGCTTCGTCTTCGAGTTACACATTGCAAGATTCTGCGCATTCTTTTTACGTGGCAAGCGGTCTGTGATCATCAATCTTGCGATAAGGCCATGACAAGTGCTCGTCATTTTGACATTTAACTTTTATTAAATCAAGCTTGCGGCAAGGCGGTGTGAATTTCACTCGCGGGCCACGAAAACTTAACTACACGCGCGTTTTCTAGACATTGTTTACCCACTTCACTTCAAAAGTAACTCGTACGTTTCCTTAATCCATCCCGTTTGTTTTACTCTTGAATTTGAAAGGCTATAACGCTAAATGCCCCCAATTATCACAATTTTTCAATACACAGTTAGTGTAAATAATTCCTTTAATTCTTCTAATGCGTCTAATCTGGTTATCCCGCACATCCTGCAATCCATCATATTGGAAAGCGCGCTTCCGTTCCGAAAGCTAACTCCCTCCCGCTAATAACAATTTGTCTTACCCAACTCGGCAGAACTTTGGCTCTGCATACTCAATAAAACATTCATGTTTTGAATTTTGTTTGTGTTACGGTCGTACAGATGTTCAAACTTGTTGGTTTACCTCATTTGCATTAAGTGCGTCCTATGTGCATGCATGTCACGGTTTTCGTGATGTAACACTCAAGCGCATGTGCAAAGGTGTGTACGCTTCAATTTAAGTAAGCGCATGTGTCATTCTTGTTGGCTCGAATTGAACCTGGTTGAACGTTAGGTTGAACGGAGCTAAACCAGCTGTACATAGTCTTTTTCACTTTCCTGACCCGAGTTGTGTGATCTTGAAAAACGTGCCGTGTATCAATAACAGCTGTGATCACAATTATATTTTAGCTGTTTTTGTGTTACGTTATTAGCTTAGTAAGTTTGAAAAAAAAAGCCATATTTGATCATATTCTTTAATTTTCAAGCTGCACAACTTTTGCGAAGTCATTACTCTTCAATTAATTAGTGTAGGTTACGTAGCGGAGTATTGATTTAAGGCAGAAAGCAATAATATATAGATCAAGGAAAATGCGTCCATGTCTAAAAAACTTGAAATCTGCGTGCAGTGACACTAAAATAGCTGTTCCAATTGTATTGCAGTTCTGAATCAACCTGTGAGGAGATTTAATTAGGTTCAAAAACAATGACTTGGCAGGCTCATTAAACTGTGGACTATTAAAACTGTATTTATCAAAATTGCAAAAAAGAGCGTAATTGTTTATTCGCTTTGCCTTTTCAGTACATTGGTGAACCACGATGCTATAATTGAGAACGACTTTTTATGTTTTTGAAGCATGTTGGACCAATCACGAAGTGTTTTTCTTTCATTCATTTGCAAGGTTTGCCATCGCGGTTCACTAAAAATGACTAATGATTTCGAACCGGAAACTACACTAATGAGCTCGTGCGTCACTGACGTCACTAACATGGTTAGCGCGAGTCTCGACCAGTGGTCTCGACATGTCACTGTAGTTTGATAAACTATTCTGCGTTCCGCGGAAGGGTGATATTACTGTAAGACGATAATATTATTGAAAATATTGATTTATGTATTTTTAGTTGTGTCTGGGAAGTGGGGAGTACTGCAGTTTTTAACATTGCCTGTCAAATTTCATGTCAAATACAACAACTCTATCCACATGGATTTTACGGGCAATGTTTGGTGCCTCAAAAATTTTCCTCTTTTACATCGTTTCCAGACACTTTACTGAAATGGCCTTTGAAGATGATATGCATTACAGTTCTTCTTTGAATGACAAAAATACTATAATTCCTGACCTTGACAGTATATATGCTTTTAATTCAAATAAGTTTTTGTCCTGGACTGCTGCACATAGCCTGAGTGTTAGGTTACTATTATAGGGAGGAGTTTTACCTACTCAGGCCATTGGAATAAGTTAGAAATGCAAAATAAACCATTCTGAAACTACCTTTTCTTAACACACATTGAATGCATTCATTATTGGATCTGTCACTTTTATTTTTTTATTTCAAGAAACTATAGATACATTGATTTGACCTCACTCATAACAGTCTCTACATGTTCAGAACAAACCAATTCTCTACTTGTAAGTATATTAAATTTTACACTTGTCAGTTCCTCAGCTAGAGTTTGTAACACTTGAATAGTTCCCAGTTCATCTCTGCTTGTAACACCTTGTCTTGCCTTCCTCCCAGAGACCACAAAACATGAGGTTGGTATCTTTACTACATAGGTAAACTGTATTAACTTATTAAAAATATCATCTGATGTTTTTGCTCCCTTTGGTGGGTCAGGGAAGTCTTTGGACTTTTCTTGAAACAATGAAATTTCATAGATGTCACCACTCTCCATATCAGCTATAGAGAGGGCCGTCAGGATTTGCAGGCTTTCAACATGATTCACCACCAAGGTATCCATAATCCAGTTGATTACCTCATGAGAAATATCCATGGATGGTTTACAATTCAAAATAATTAAAGACACACTTTTTGACGGAATATTAACAATCTGCAGAGGACTAAACGCATTGTCATACTCAGTCTTTCCTTTGCAAGTGACTAAGCCAAGATCTAGAAATCCAGTGTGGTCATGATTTGGAATTTGCAGGTTTAATTTCTCTGCGTCAATGTGGTACTGCATATCAACTCCCAAGAGAGCTCTACAACCTACAGCAGCAATATCACTGTATCCCAGCAGCACAAATTTTTCTAGTTTCACATTCATCGTATATCATAATACTTCAGTATTAGGTTGATCATTCCATTCCAATATTACAAACTAAACGATCACTTCGCACAACTCACGATGTATCAAATACAATTATGTCCTTGTGCACTCTCCCCGGTTATGAAAGTTAAGTCCATAACATTCAGTTATAAAAACGTGAAGGACGGGGGGTGGTTGCGAGTGGAGCATAAACATGTGGGACAGCGCGTGTTTGGCTTGAAATTGAAACAAGATTTAGTATGAATTATGTTGAAATTCCATTTGATGATTTAGAATTTTTTGATTGCATTGGTTGGGGATCATTTGGCTCAGTTTACAGAGCATGTTGGAAGTCAAAAGAAAGAGAAGTTGCTGTAAAGAAAGTGCTTCGCCTGGATAATGAAGTAGGTATTAGTATATAAAATGGCATGCAAATTATGGTTACATTTCAAATACACTATATTATAAAGTTAAATCACACACTGCGTTCTGTCATCAGTATGAATTTTCGTACTTGCATAAACTGAAAACTTTTGAAGGGCTAAGTGAATCATTTCAGTTCTTCTATTGATGGATTTGACAGTTGACACTTCAGGCGCGTTCGTTTCCTCAATGTCCTTTTCGCCAACGATAATGAACGACTCGATGAAGTTTTTAAAATTTGCTGTTTACTTAGGGAGAAATTGCTCTGTAGGGATGGCAAAATGGCTGCAGTCTCACTGTCGTGCCCAGTGAAAATGCAGCCACTTTTGTAATACAAATAAACAATATCAGCTCCGGTCAGTGTGGCTCCACTCCACTGGTCAGATCTGAATCCTCACTTTGCTAGGGTCCACAGTGTGTAAGTGTTTACAACGCCTTGGGCAACAATGGGCTATGCATGAGAGTTGGTACCACAAATTTGTGTTTGCATTGAGTCAGCCACACCCAACTGCTGCTTGGTGAAGCACGTCTCCAATGTTTTGCTGGCACTAATTTCAAAATTTTCATTGTTTATTAATTTGTCTTGTAATTATGTATTTAATTCAGGCAAAAGTGTTGAGTCTGTTGAGTCATCGCAATATCATTCAATTTTATGGTGTCCTTAATTCTCCACCAAACTACGGTTTAGTTACAGGTAATTGTAAAGTCAAATGTATGTGACTACCTAAAGCTAGAGTGCATAGAGAGTAAAGTTTCTAACATTAGGATGAGTGCTGTAGGGCACGTTCCATTTTACATTTACCGTTCTGTTTTTATTGTTTATTCATGTGAAACAGAAAAATTTTCCTGAAATTGGAATTTGTTTTGATTGAATTATGGGACAGTTTGAATGAACCCAAGTTTTTCATTCATGTTTGTTTTTGTGTTGATTACTTAAGAATATGCTTCCTTGGGATCAGTGTTCAGCTATTGTGCTGATAATAGCAAAGAGTTGCAGTTTCAGCAGATTGTCAAGTGGGCAACAGATGTATCAAAAGGTACTATGAAGATGGAAAGCTGCAAAGTTGTCTTTTATGTGGGCGTAAGCCTGGGAAAATGCTCCTCTTGTTCACCCCACTTAGTGCACTAGTGGCAATAACTACTCTTGACCACGATCACCGAAATGGTTGCATTGAAGTCAACTATACTGGATGGGGATGAGCTGATAATCAAAAATTAATCAGAGAAAGCAGATAACCAGCCATTTTTAGGAATATCGGTTATTGATTACATGGTCACTATGGCCATCCGATCAACCTATGAAAAAATTATAATTAATGAGAAAATGCTTGCTTTTTCACACAAATAAAATGATTTTACTTGACATCATTTGCACTATAATATATCAATTATCATGACAGCAGAATTGTTTTAGTTTTTATGTTCTAGCACGCTAGCACTCATTTCCATTGCATTACTGCCATTTTTCTGCAATAGAATATGTGGAGATTTCCATGAGAACTTCACTAATAAGTACCAGCAACAACCGTTAAATCAGCTTATCTGATTGAAAATCAAGTCCGAATTTATCAGATCAGTTGGCTCTTTGCTTATAGTGATGTTAAAGATTGTGTGACAAATTATTAGAGTCCTCTTTTTCAGGAATGAATTACCTTCATTATGAAGCTCCATTCAAGATCATTCATAGAGATTTGAAGTCCAAGAATGGTATGAGTTTTATTAGACCTATTCAACTCTAAACTTGGATGTGAGAATTGAAATGTGAAAGCATTTTTCTGTCAGTATATTAACTTATTTAGTGGCAATGCACCCCATTACCCTAATGCAACCTATTGACTCACTTCGGTTTCCAGTCAGTGTGGTGTAAAGCTATTGAATCAGTCGCCGGGTTAGAAGTGAAACTTCATTAGACTTTTGTCATGAATAGTGGCTTGACAAGATCGCCCTAGAACAGAATTGTGAAAATAGATCATATCTTAATACTGAAACTTCTAAACAAGGTGGTAGAACTACGATTAACTTCCTCTTGTCACATCTCATTGTGAGAAAGATGGAGTAATATGTGGCCTATCTTATTGGGGAAGTAAAATTCTGATGCGTACAATGTTTGATATTTTTTATATTTTGTAGTTGTCATTTCATCTGATATGACATGCAAGGTGTGTAAGAATTTATAGTTTAGCAGCGTATTTGTGAATCTGTCTTTTTGCTAGTTTTTTCCTGTGAAAATCGTCATGAATTAGGATTAAGTCCTAACAAGATTTATATTACTTCTGTTCGGATCTATTAAGATCTTGATTAAATCTTTTAGGATAGTGATATCATTACAGTACATCATGGATCATGTAGAATACTAACTAAATACGTTTCTTATGTAATTTTAAAATAATTACAGGATCCCACTTTAGCACTTAATTGTCAAATTGATCAGTAAAATATCCAAAGATTTATCACTATTAGATTTGTGATTTTGGTACGTCAAAGTTGGCAACAAATACCACTCAGATGTCTCTTGGTGGAACTTTCCCGTGGATGGCTCCAGAGGTTTGATCTAATTTTATATACTATGCTGTAGGTAAAGACCTGCTTGTGATTGTCATGTACTTTGATGCTAAGAAACGTGTTGGGCTGCAGATAGTTTTACATCCAGCCACATGATGAAAAAGACATAATTTGTATTATTTGTATATTGAAATGACTTTGCCCATCCATTAAGGCCGTTTTCCATTATGGTCGTATCGCCCGCACGGGCAATCAAGGGCAGACAATCAACAGTAGAGAGTATGTTCACAACTGTGCCCTCCGCCCGCGCGCGCAAAATGGCCGTAATGGAAAATGGCCTTTAGGCTATTGGTCTTTTCAAGATGCACCGAAATTGTCAATGAAGCCCAGGCTTCAGTATAAACTGGTTTTATTTACTGCAGGTGATTCAAAGTCTTCCTGTTTCTGAGCTCTGCGATGTATTTTCATATGGCGTGGTATGTAGTTAGCATCCAAATGACTTTTTTGTTTTTGACGTTACTGAACACTCTTCGAAGCTAGCTCTCACAGTCACAAATTGCTAATGCGCACGAAATTTCTTATCAGTTTGTTTCAAATTTACACCTTATGTTGCCCCATTAATGTTTCATGTAATATTGTTATCAAACAAAGACTTTTGTTCCTAAAGTTAAGCAGTGAGACAGTGAGTCTGATCTGCCATTGTCTTAGGTTTTATGGGAGATGCTCACGCGTGAAGTTCCCTTCAAAGGAATGCAAGGAATTCAGGTTGCTTGGTTTGTCGTTACTAAAGAGGAGGTAAGGTGTCCTTCATTTTATTTTGTACACCACCCACAAGAAGGTGTGCGAAGGAGGCTACCTTACTGCTTGCTTATGACGCAAAGGCTAGATTATGTAAATGCAATCCTGTCACGTAAATAAGTCTGAGCGAAAGCCCTTGGCTAGCTGAGATAAGTGTACTACCTCATGTGTTACCACGTGTTGTGGTATTTTTCAGCGACTTACAATACCCAGTACGTGCCCAAGTCCCTTCGCTAGTCTCATGAAACAATGCTGGCAGAGTGAGCCAAAAGTAAGCATTTTTCTGTTTTCAATTATAAATACCAGAAAAAAACCTCTAGACACGTCTCTAATACTATTTAGGTCTCTGACAATCAGGATATAGTATAAGAAAATATTGGTTTTTTTATTTGCAAGTGTAGGATCGTCCAAGTTTCAAGGAGATTATTCCCATTCTTGAGAAAATGGACGCCAATGGTTAGTGTTAAAGTCGATATTTGCCTGGGTGCCATCAAGTAACTGTGAAACTCTTTTAGCGATGATATAATCTGGTACAACGCCAAATAAATGCATACTGCTGCTTCTCAAACATTGAAGGGGATTTAGGAATGATCGTAGTTGCTAGATTTGAAAGTTTAGCATTTCCTACTTATTGTAGGTTCGTTAAGAGACGAAACAAATTCATTTCTTCGACAAAAAGATGAATGGAGGTTGGTTCACAACCGATAAAAATGCGCTGGGCTGGCAAACTTGATGCCAATGATTACAAGATATCATCATTTGTATGTTACATACCCTTTCATGTCTACATTGTACTTGTTCATAACTTGACCAAAAGCATTGAACAGCTTGTTTTTCCTTCAGTTTTCATGATCTAAGAGCAAAGGGGACTTTCGCAGAACTTGCTATTACCGCTATTGTCGCATGCAGAAAATAGCCTATTGAAAGTTTCTTGTAATTTTAGAAAGGAGATTGACGTGACACTCGAAAAGTTATGTCGACTGGAGAAGAATTTAAATCTGAAAGTTAAAGAACTAGAGGAGGTGTGGCTTTAAAATTTTTGTGAGTTTTGAAAGTAGGGACACAAAGACGTCACGTATGCAGATTATTAGTCAAGGATCAGAAACAAAATATAAGGATAAAAAATAGAAAAGAGTGGCGTGATTTTGCCTTTACATACAGATGCTCCGCGTGTTCATACAACAACTGTTGTATTTATGGGGAATTGAATTTTTTCTTGTGATCTAATTTCAGCGCGAAGAGCGGCTACAGCAACGTGAACGAGAATTGGAACAACAATACATGGCCAAGGTACTTCTTTCACAGCGGCGGACACTTCGCTAATTATTGGGGGGGGGGCGAAGCTAAATTTTAAAAATATACCGCCGTATGATTACGGAACACTGTGGCAAAATTTGTTTTCGTTAATGTACATGCATACTGTGCCATCTGAGTGTAAACATAACAACAGAATTCAAAACATATGGCAATTACATTAAATGGATGTAATATTTGTTATTTGGTGCATTCTCTCGAAATTGTTGGAAGGGGGGGGGCTCAAGCCCTTCCCCCCTGGCCCTTCCAAGTGTCTGCCACTGTTCCTTCATATGCTTTTGCTCCACTCCAACTCTACTGTAGTTTATAAGAAATGAGTGAGCAACTGTTAGACAGAGATTACATTTTGCCCAGGTTCACGTATACAGTTGTAAATAACGTCATTGATACTTTTATTATTGGATGTCCAGACCTGTTTCTATATTTGTTCAACAAATGTTATAGAATCAGCACTTTACATCTTTAAGTTTTTTAATTGAACTTTTTCGCCCAAACAACTAAATCGATTACTTGTACAATTTTGTATAATTTTAACTATTTTCTAAGAGCAAGAATTCCACTCCTATTTTCGCATCCATTCCACTTTTCTCAAAACTCCATTCCATAAAATTTTTTTTTCCTTGAATTTACAACGTATTGGTATATAATTTACAGTTCAAAGTTAGCAGAAGTAATTTCATCTAAACTATATTGCAACACAAAATCTCAAGAGGAGCACTTATAATTTTCAATATTGTTCATCGTTGGACACAACAATTTGTCGGATAATCGCACGCAAATCGTCCCTTTAAGTATTCGTTGGTTTCACAAGCTTCTCTACATGTACCTTCTACTTCAGCGCATGTAGTAGTATCCACATTGCTGTTTACTGCCGCAAATTTAGGGTTAAATCTGTGAATTGGCGGAGGACGTGTTGGTGACGTATCCAATGCACTTTTTGAAACTGTGGGTTCCAGAATGGCTTTAGTGGGTTCTTTTGGCCTTGTCCAGAACCAAGCTGGAATTGAGAGTTAACAGTGGAATGTTCGTTTTGTTCATAATTCATTCAAACCCTTTTACTCTGCTACTGAAAGGCGAATATGAGATTAATGCTTTTCTCATATAACTAGAAGTCATTACATTATTATTCATAGTATCAATCGGGGTTTTAAGTGCAAGCTCAAGTGCAGGTTTGAATGAAATTTCATCTCAGCACGACTTTTGCTTTATAGCCTAATACTTTAGTGAATAACAATCAAAATTGTAAGTAATCTATTCATTTGCAATCTTGCAATGCTGGCTAGTGGCTAAACCTACAGCCCCCTTTATACTACACTCACTAAACCGGGTCTAACCCGGGTTAACTCAAACCTGGGTTAGTTTTTGAAGTGTAAACACACTTAACCCAGGTTAGTTTGCTTCAAAGGTGGGTTCGCCTTGGGTCAAACCCAGGTTAGATTTAACCCGGCTTCGACCCGGGTTGGTTTCCGTCGTGTAAACGGGGCTTTTTTTTGAGTGCCTAATGTTTACCTTCACTCATATTGTGCATTCCCAAAAGGACCACCAAAACTATGAAGATCTTCATATCTCTGAAACTGTACTTGTTCTTTACTGGCGTTGGGTTTTTTTTAAAAATAATTTTCGGTGTCTGTGAGCTTCTCCTGCCGTTTGTCTTCGTTTAAGCTACCAGCGATGAACGTTAATGGTGTCTCATGCGCGTATGGTTCCTCCTCTTATACTTGAGTTGGACTAGGTAACCTTGAATAACCATATAAACGCTCTTTATACAATACGATCATCTTCAGCACTTGTGATGAAAAATTGCATTTCCTGGGAATTCTTAAGACTAAGGAAGTACAGTAATCATAGTTCTCGCTGGTTACTTAGCTAGGTCACTGCTATCGTGTATAGCTAACCAAAATAATAAGATATATTGATTAGGATCATTTAATTCTTCAGTTCTCTTTATAAATTTAATTTGCTATCAGCTTTTGGTTGCTATATAGTTTTGATCTCGGTAAATGATTATAACGGTGATACTAATATAATCGTATACTTGAATTTCTTCTATTCACTCCAATATAATTAATGTTATATACTATGTACAGCATACATTATATTTTGTAGAATATAACTTTTGATTTAGATGACAAAAATTTACTCTTTAAAGTATTGCGCCTCTTGCAACATTCTGTCACACCATCCTGTATGAACTTGATCAATAGTTACTACTGATCTTACAGTAACCTAAATGAGGCGTTCTGATGGGATGTACTCGGTTAAATGAAAGTTTTTTCGGGTGAAGAGTTTACTTGTCACACCAGTTTTTAACAGTATATTATGAAATCTATTCGAGTAGTTCAGTGTTGGTTTATTACATAAAGCGATATTTTTCTTCTCCCAAATTTTCTTATGTAATGTTTTGGCCCGAAGTACAAAGCACTTCTCTGTATTGGCTTTCATGATGGTCATGCATTT
>JAOBYK010319691.1:0-18526 GCA_025434845.1 Phenganax subtilis | reverse complement strand
AGTTTATAGTTTATATATATATAGCTACTTTGCAGCGTATAAGCTGAATTGCGTAACTATTTACAATGGTTTGCTAAAGTTGATGAGTATTCGTAGTCATTTTTCTCTTACGTACATGTAAACCAGTGTAATTCAGTTTTTTTTAACTGCAAAATTGGTATCTTTTAGATAAATAAATAAAATAAAAAAAAACAAAAAAAAAACAAACAATATGTTGTGATGTGCGTGCCACTAGTATCTGATGGAACCCCGTTATTGGAAGTTTTACTGCTGTGTGGTGTATCCAGCCTGATTTGTATAGATGGCAAACTTGTAAATAAAATGAATAAAAACACTCTTCGGACCAAATTTATTTTACGCTCAAGACAGGTGTCCGCATTAGAGAGAGCTGAATATATAAGAATGAAAGAGCAAGGATCACATAAATTGTCCGCCTCCGAGAAATGTCCGCCTTAAAGAGTGGCCGCTTAGAGACATTTCACTGTATGTATATTTCCCTTCAAAGAGGATTCGCTATTATATTCCAGAACATGCATGACAGCACAATGTTTAATGTTTAATGCAACTAAAAGTAACCAAAATATTCGGGTCATTTTCAACAATGTGTTGTCTTTACCTTTTGTGTACTGGTTCACAGAGATCAATAAGACGGCCGTAGACGCCTGGAAACAATCGCTTTAGACTATCCAGTAATTCTTGTTTTCTTTGAAAACGTAAGTTTTCGTTCTTGTCAACCTTGGACTCGTTGATTTGTGCTTGGTATTCCTCTACTTTTTCTGCAAGTTCTTTGTAACGATTTTCCGCATCGCTAATGGATAAATAAGGATTGTACAACAGTTCACGCGAATGCGCATTTCAATGGACAACGAACGAAATCAAATTCTATTTCTTCATCTTCTTGTCATTTACTAAGTGACTCAACTATCATTTGAAAAAGTACTTCAACATTACTTAGTCTGTTGCTCAATTCTTTGAGCTTCTTCTTCTTTATTTTGAATTTTCTCTTTGATCGTCCTTGATTAGTAAAATAAAATCAAGCAGAAAAATTGAAATGAAAAAGTTATAATTCCACGCGGAATTCCTTCAAGACGACCTCAACATATCGATGCCTTTTACTAAGTGCTGTTGAATGTCGCCCAAGCTACATCTGTATGCAGAGGCAGATCACGGTTGGAAATCAGAGGATAAGAAATCAAACTTATTACAGTTACTGTACAAACCTGAGGTAACCGTCAAGCTGCTGTTTTCTACCAGCAAGCTGGACTCTAAAAAAATATATCAAAGATCTTGTAAATGCAATGAGACTACCTAACAGTTGACAACTTCCAAACATATAAAAGTTTATATCAGACCAGTTTATGAAATATGCATTTGATTAACCTCTCTATCTACATGCAAACCAGCTTTTCTTAAGTATTTTAATAATGTGTAGAGCATTTTCGGCAAGATTATATAAAAACCAAAAAAGACATTGAGTGACTGCATAAAATTCTATACGTGTTATACTTCAGTCCACCATTTTGAAGGCAAATTCAATGAAAAAAAAAGATAAGACATATTTGCCCAGCCAGTCATAAAATTATTATGAATCAGTAGTTGGAAGGCGTGCCAGCACTTCTACAAACCGTTACTGCTGCATTCTGTTCGTATTATTCCGAGTTTTATCCCATACTTAGCGTTTTATTTCCTATTATGCGTATTATCCTCTATTCCGCTTTCAATCCAAAATCCCACTTTTCCATTTCGTTTCCAGAATTCCGCTCTAATCCATTTTAACTTTCTCGTACTACTATAGCTTTAAAATTAATCAATTTACCGATTCAACAGCTAAAAGTCTTACATTTCGTCATTTAATCTACTTTCTTCTGCAGCCAAATCAGTTTGTTGTTGTCTAGCTTGTTCCAAGTCTTCCTCGTCAGATTTCTGATCTCGATTAATCTAAAAAGCAAGAAAAAGCAAAAACATACGCTAGTTTGCAGTGCTTTGAACAATTTCTTTCACAGTCACATCTCGATGACACCGCTTACTGGTTGAGAATTTCAAATATGTGTCTTACTTTATTCAGTTCTTCACGAAGAAGAGACGTTTCTACTCCAACTCTCTCACGCAAACCATTGTACTCTTCAAGCTAAAAAAATAATTTCTACAGCAAATTTATAACGCAGCGGGGTACCGAGCACCAGCCTTCAAAAACCTGAACACTGATTAGTTAATACATAACATAAACCAAAGTTATTTTATTGCCCAACATTTGAATTTTTTGGATGAGAATCGAAAACAGTTTTGGAATCTTTTCTATTGTTGTTTCTCTACACAACTATCATGTTGTAATTTTCTTTCGATTATCGGGGTTTTTTTGCAAAGCTGTCGTCTAGCAAAGGCGGTTCGCCCAACTCCGTCGTACGTACCTGAGACGACATTAACTCCATATCTTCTCCTTGACTTTCCTCAGCAATTTCTTCTTCATACTGAGCAGCACGACTCTTTACCTCCTCCAACTCGTCGCGCAATTGTTTCACCTACACGAAGTTAAACCCTACTTCTTACATTTCGCCGACAGTCAGCCACACTCTTGCAACTTTTGTCATTGATCATCAAAGTAGGAAATTATTTCTCACAGAGAAAGGATTTCACTCATTCAAAACAGTAAATAATAAAAGGATTAACTTGGATATTGACGATTGTCAGCGACATACGAGAACTACTGTGCACTTGGTTATAACATCGCGGCTAATAATAATGTCATTGTAACCAAAGTTAGTCTGATGTCTTACCTCTTCTTTGTGCTTCTGACGAACATTTTGAGCCTTCAACAACGCTTTTCTGTACAAACACAATAACTGTTATTTAAAACATGAAAAAGTGCGAGTATTGTGTAGTGACAAGCCACTCAGCACGCGTACCAGAGCGAGTGTCACACGCCTAGCCCCAAAACTCGCCAGCCACTCAGGCTATTAAGTGTACCAAACAGCAGCTGGTACAAATAAGACACAAAAAGCCAAATTACTAGAAATACTTTGCTTGAAAATTATAATGCTGTAATTTCAGTTATAAAATCAAAAGATCAACTTTGTTGGGACGATTTTGAACTAAATCTAAACAATTCCTCCTCACTTTTTTGTTTCAAGTCTTTTTGCCACATGTGCTGTTTTCTCCTTCGCTTTGATGTACAATGGTCTCATTTCTCCCAGTTTGTTTTCCTAGAAAGCACATTGAAACAATTTACCATGCGAATAATAAGCTTTATACGTACAACTGAAGTATTCATAAGCACACTGTATCTGTACACGCACAGAGTGTCTTAAAAACCTGTAACCCAACTTTTCAGCTTAATTATTTCAAAAAAGTTTCTTGCTGTGAACTCTTTTTAGTCTTATTTGAAAGACTTATACTAAATTACAGTATAAAACAGGTTTGATATCTTAAGTATCAAATCAGAACACATAAGCAAGTTATAGTACCCTATCTTTGATGTTTTTCTCTAATACAGCATGTTTTCTTGAAATTTCACCTTGCTCCCTCTTTTTCCCTTTCAGTTCTCCCTCAATGCGCGCTCGTTTCTCCAACTAATAATGTAAGTGTTACCAGTTAATGTATAGTGTATAAGATGTAAGTTACGCGTAATGAATTGATTTCCCTAATACCGTATCTAATCGTTTGAGCGCCGTTGCGCTCTTTAGACACATTTGTTTGTAAATGATTGACTTATCCTGAAGTATTGTTGGTCTACATTCGCTTCCTGAACAATTACATATTTTGTAAATAATAATATTCGCGACATTTATTTGAGGGTGGCGTCCCTCAAATTTTTTTACTCACAAACTTGGCGCTTATTCGAGGGCAGCGCTAAAACGAGGAATTTGTGTAGGTAAGTTTTGTATGAGAGCAATACCAGTTTCTTCAAATTATCATTCTTATCCTCAAGATTCTCGGTTAAAGCTCTGATAGATTTTTTATTGTGATATAATTTGAAGAGCTGCGCTTCTAGTTTGTTGTCATTCTAAAAAAAAACAAGTAAAGACAAAACTGGTCAGGTGGCGAATATCATAATGTAAATACCGCATTTTCTCCATTTAACCCCCCCCCCCGGCCAGTTGTAAGACACGCGTTTAGCTTAAACGGTGGATAAGTTCAAAATAGAAGTCATATTTAAGTATTCTTTGGGCAAAGAAATCGAAAGTTTTTTAACTGAGTATCACAAATATGTCTTTACCCGTAGTTTTATTACATAGCATGTGATTTGAACTATTTAGAAAATGTGTGGGAGCATTTTCTAATTTGGAATTATACACTGTTACCTGAGGGCTTATTTTTGCCTTCTCTTGAGTGAGGGCTTATTAGAAGGGGGATGGCTTAATAAAGGCTGGGTGCTAAATAACTTTTTACGTTAAATTCATACATATATTATTTGAAACGATCATTGTTGTATAGAAAAATGAACTCGAATCTCGGATATTTTTACAAAAAGCAAGCAAGAATTTCTCTTCAGCGATTATATGGTATTTAAATCATACCAAATACATGCTTTGCACTCGCATTTTGCTCCAATTACATTTTGAGACTGATATCAGAGGTAGGGGTTAAATAGAGGGTGGGAGCTTATTCATTTTATTGGGTTCTTGAGTGGCGGCTTATTAGAAGAGGCAACTAAAAAGACTGGGAGCTAAATAGAGGAAATACGGTATACTCACAGCTAGTAAAACGTCATACCATATATTTATACGCATTACTCCGCAGGTGGAAAGTTCGAGGTCTAATATACTGGACAAACAAACTTTTACACGCCTAACGTGGTCACAAAGAACGTTCACACAACTCTAGAAAAAAACTAGTGAAAGATACTCACAAATTCTTTGACCAATTTTTGGTATTTTTCAGCTTCATCTTTTTCTGCCTTAGCCTCTTTTCGTTCTGCAGCGATTCCCTGTAACAAGAACATTCGTGTTCTACTCATCTTGTTCATTCTGATTGCTATAATCATTTTGTAATTGTTCCGCAGTAACTTCTCTTTTTCGATATCTGTATTTAGTGTTTATATCCTGGGGCCGGTTGTTCGAAGCGTGTTTAGCTTAAACGGTGGATAAGTTCAAAATAGAAATCTTATATATATGTATTCCTTGAACAACAAAATTGTAAGTTTTTAACTACAAACAATAATGTATTTACCATTAGTTTAATTACATAAGATTGCATTTGAAAGTTTTAGAAAATCTGTGGGAGTGTTTTTGAATTTTGACTTGTCCACTGTTCAAGCTAAACGGCGTAGGAAAAACCGGCGTCTGTATGTCTAATGCAATATCTAACGTCATGTTATATTTAACACCACTGGACATATATATATACAGTATTAAATAAGTTTATCAATTATTATTGCACAGCGTTATTCTGTACAAAACTTTACATGTACCTTTTTTTTCTGGTAATTGAAAGTTGTATCTTCCTCCGCATGTTGCATTTCTTGTTTCCTTCTCTCATAATCAGCAGCATGTTCTCCTGACCTGCACACAAATTACGGTTGTTGTAAAGCTTGATACATGCTCGCAATTGCAAGGGGCGTTTGTATGACATTTTCAAGCATTATCTCACTAACGATATTAGTTTTTCCTTGTTAATCTCGACAGTCTTTGAGTTTGTTGTTAATTTATAATACGAAATAATTTATAAGTAGAAATTTAAACTTCGTCCTTGAAAAAGAAAAAAATTAAATTTATAGTATGTACATTATTCACGAGATGTACTGTTTATGTGTGCATCGCGCTTTATAATACTAGTGTACAAAAACTCATGCACTTGGATAAGTCTCTTTTAAGGATTTGAGTCCCTCGTTCAAGGTTATGCAGAAATAGAATTAGCCTGTGTGCAGCCCAAATTGCTCGCAAAGGAATTTGCGAGCACTTTGGGCTGCACACAGGCTATAGTAATATCGACTTTCCTTGAAATAGTGCAATTACCATCTTAAAATCGACACGAGTTCGAATTTAACTCGCTTGAAAGAAAACTACCTCAGCAGCAAGACCCCCACAAGCACATCATATACATACAGAAAGCATACAGTATAGAACCGTATTGTAATCTTCGTATGGCTTTATAGACAAATCAAATGTATGTATACCTGCTTATCTTTTCAAACATTTGAGTCCTCTCCTTGGGATTTTTCATCGCAATGGACTCCACTGCTCCCTAAATGCATTATATATACGTAGTAATATAGACTTAGCTAGATGCAGCTGCAATAACTTCGCTATGAATATGAGACTGCAAGGTGTACACAATTGTTTATTCTGGCCCAAACTTTTTCAAAAGTCTTCTTCGCTTTTCAACCATAAACGACAACGAGGCATGGAAAAGTAGTCAAACAGGTGCGCACTTTCATTTGGCTAGCGAACCACATTTTCATGTTGCATAGTTAGCACTACAGAACTGTGTACAATACAAGACCAGTACAAGTATGATAAAAAAATTAACATCATTTTCTCATGCATGATAATTGCAAGTTGACCAATATCCGCTGTCGTCCAAAAGTGGCTGGTGAAACTCAGCTATACTCACAATCAAATCTAAAGCTTTCTATTCATTTAAAACGCATCCTTCCTGGTGCTGCTTGCAGTTTTCACAGCTGCACATAGATTATCTGCACTTGAAGTGACTACAAGTGCTGAAGTTTATTTACCTGAAAAACTAAAAAATTCTTAGCTTTGACAAAAATTCCGATTGATTCAAGTTTCTTATTGTACTCGGCAGGTGATACGATTTTCTTGTCAATTCGATACTCTGTTCCACTTCCTGTGATTCTGTAAAGCACAAGTGCTGTTAAGTACAAGTATTGAACAAAGTGCAAACTAGCAGGCGCTAAACAGCTGCATGCCTCTACTAGTGTACTTGTACAAAGACGGATTTATTTGCATGTATAAGGTCAGCATGCATTTGAATATCATCTCAACTTATACACTTTATTTGCATAGGAATATTACAAAGAGCACACTTAGATTTTTTACTGTCTTGCACCATGAAAACTCTCCTATAAGACAGGTCGCAGTCTTGGCTACAGTGGTGTTGCTGTTGTCAAATACAACAATCACATAATAATCAAACACTTTTTTCTTGATTTCTCTTCCAAAAATAGATATCTCTTCTCTTCAAGAATAGACATCTTTATTAAAGATGGTTAACATTTCAAGAGACATTTTGTGAAGGAAAAAGGTATACAGTACTCCACAAAGTAATGCTGTATAAGGTTGGCAAAACTAGCCTTCATGTACTAGGAAAGTGACATCATGACAAAAAGCAGAGGAGTTTTGGCAGGCAGACCAAGCCGATCTTCCACAAACAGGCAAAGATGACTAAAGTATGATCACATGAGACATACTCTGGTTAAAAATGATTGTTTCGATGAAACAGAGTGTCCAAGAGATCATTGAACTTACTTGCGAGTAAATGAAAGTTGTGAACCATCTCGTTCAAAGTAGACAGCCTTGACAGATGCAGTACTTGCAACTGGCTTATTAATTGGCGCACCATGGATGAGATCCTGAAAAAATGCAGAAACAAATAACAATTTTGGGCAACACATACTTCACTACATTATAGAACCCCAAATTACAGACATTGTATGGAAGAGCTGAAAAGTTCATAAGAACTGGCCAAAGGTGCACAACATGTATAATATACTTGATCAAACATGTTGAAAAAAGGTTCACTCATTCATGGTAGTTTTTAAATTTTGAACTAACTGAAGAATAGAAAATGCTAGATATATCTGGAATAGCATCAGAGAATGCATGCCTTATGATGTTATGTTAATAATGAACATAACCATAAGCCCTCTGCCCTGGATTCACTATGATAGAATATACATATCAATTGGTGTAGATTAAAATTATCTCAAGCAAAGTGTACCGGTATTAGTGCTAGACACAAATTTTTGCAAACCTTGACAGTCCTGACACGAAGACTGGAAGTTCTTTCACCAAACACAAAACTAATGGCATCCATCAAATTAGACTTCCCTGCAGAAATCAAAATTTGCTTCTAAAATTTCAAATCTGTCAATTTTCCAAGCATTTCTGTGACACTTTACCCAGCCAAGGCTGGTTCATCTGACCTTAGATGACAACTCTCATGCATATTTGCAGCTGAATTAACAAAGTTGTACTTCTGCTGACTCACCACATCCATTTGGACCAATAATAGCTGTAAACTGCCTGAAAGGACCTATTACATGCTTTCCTTTGTATGACTTAAAATTCTCCAGTTCCAATCTGTCCAAATATCCCATAAGATGGGGCACCTCACTAAAAAATGTTTCAATGAAATTTTAAGGCACTACACAGTAGGCTAAATATGTTAATCAGTGGTGGGTACTAAAAGTGTATCAACTTGTTCTTGAGAAAGATTGTCAACAATAAAGTTTGGAATAACACTTCACAAACAGTTCAACCAAGTGCAATTGTGATAACATGAGATATCCTAACCATGGCCAGTGAATATTTACTAGTCAAGGCAGGAATTAAATCCTTTACCTTGTACTTGATTGTTCAATGCTCTGACCCCTAAGCTAACTGGCTATTTAAAGTGATCAATAAGTAGAGAAACCAGGGTGTCAAAGTATCAGCAAAAAGAGACACAACTAAATTAAAGACATCTCAGTTTTTGCAGGGAATACATGATCATTGCCACTAAATTGTGTCAATATCAATAAGTATAAAACAACACCTTTCAGCATTATCCATTGAATGATGTGATCAAAGTGCCTAAAAAAACATTGCCAATTGGAAAAATAAGATCTTGCCTGATTGTTTGATTAGTAAATGTGATGCACGCACAGTGACTTTTGGTGCACAAAACTGATGCAAAACCTACACTAAATTATTCAAGTAAAGATATTTGGCACATGAATGTATTTCTATCATGATTATTCCCAAACAAAAGTGCATATGCTTTGTGCAATATATTACTTGCTGGTGCACAAGACTTTGGTACTGTTGGTGCACACTGCACAAGTATTTGGATGTACTTCATTGTCTTGCACCAAATATTTTGACAATCCATTCTTGTCTACAAGCCAATACAAATGATCGATTCCTGGTCTGGAAGTTTATATATACCTCATCCGTGAATATTTGCTACTATGATTTATACTAAGATTTTCAAACTAGTCACCCACTTAACATACTTTGCAGTCTGGATGAATTCCCCTCGACAAAAAAATATCCTGGGTGCACTAGGACACACTGCAAATAATGGTTGAATAAGTTAGCATTAACTCACTTCACAAAAAAACATAATTGAGATTAAGACAAAAGGACAAAGTAAAAAGACCGCTATTGGTGGAAAAGGAATCACACCAGTCCATGCTGAGTATTATACTATTTGCACTGGAAGCACTTGCGATACCGATCTAACCACATGTTCCTCAATTAATACATCGATTCTACTTCGTTTTACGTACTGTGCCATCCATATGCACGTACCGTATTTCGCAGAAAAGAAAACAAAGCAACAGTTCTCTACTCAGCGAGACTTCACTATTTTCGAGTAAACAAATGAACTTACAGAATATTTTTCATCTATTTGGCGCGAAATTTTTTGTCCGATTCATAATAATTGTCTCCGACTACAAGACGCAAAAAATGTCGTTCATTGTACCACACCACAAACTACCGCGCCTGTAAGCTTCCCCAGTGACTTCCCCACGTAACCTTTAAGCGTCTGGGTAAAGCTTAGCTAGTGTTCCAGTTCACAACACCGCTGTAGACTGGAGTACAGTAGGCAAGAGCTGTTCTTGGCTAGTTTAGTGAAGATAGTCAGTGAAGATAGACGAAAGTAGGAATATTTTGGCTTTGCAACAGCTTCTGGATTTGCGCCAAGTCGACCTCTGGTTATCTATTACGCATGTACAAAACACATATCTATTGCGCACATGATTGTGGAGACGAGTTTTATTCAGTTTTTTAAAAGCTTTTGCACGTTAACAGCGTATTCTTCATTCTTTTTGGAACATAGGTCAGCAAACTGAACTTTGCGAAAGACAAGAGATGAACAAAATGAGGGTAGTTTTGGATCACAAGAACAGTATCGTTCATTGAGGGATAACCAAACAAGATCTGGTTCCAACTCATTCAACATCTTCATAGCATTTATTGCTGCCTAAAACACAAATATCGAAACAAAACATCAGTGGGTGTGCTGCTCTGTAATAAGGAACAGAGAAAACCAATAAAAATCCTTAGGTCTCAATTAACACACGAGATTTAGCTATAACGTTGAGGTTAATTTGGAGACTGGACAGAGATAGATATTGTCTTGAGATCATCCATTTCATCATTACCTGCTCCAAACCAGTGTTCTACAAGAGCTAGAAGCCTAGTGCAATATAATTATGATGCAATTTGTCCGCTGCAGAGGCAATACCTCTGTACAATCATTGTCAAAATCTTTGGCTTTTTCCTATTTAAACAACTAACTGAAATCTTTTCTTCATTACCTCTTGCAACTTCAGTGGTTGTTTTTGACTTAAATACGGTATGATGGCAGACATCACCCTGTTACATTCAATGTCCAAAATTTCAAGATCGCGGCATAAAACGCCGATTACATTGAGCACGGCCAACTGGAACTTGAACGCCAAAGTATGATAATACAAAGGACCAGCTTTTGCACTTGTTGATTGCTGTTTAACGAGGTAGGATACAAGAACAGGAAAAGTATCCTTCACAACACGACGTCGCAGAAACTGACCAGACGCGTGCACCATAGTTTGGAGCACTGACAAAGCTTTTGTTCTGACAACCTAAACAAAATATTTCAAAAAATTTGCATCGAGTGCACAGTGATATCGTTATGCTGAACATCTCATGGTTTATCTTCATTACGAACGAGACCTAATCCAAACCCAAAAGTAACCCTCCCCCCACTACCCTTTAAATTAAAGTAGATTTGAATTAGTCTGCTCGCAGACCCCAAAGTTTGGTAAGTGTGAAGGGTCTGCACGCAAGCTAGGTTTGACTAACATACAGCTTAACAAAGCAGTGAAAAGTGGTCACTTTAAAAAAGTTTATATTCTGTCCACCACAAGCCAATCAAACACAGCTCGATTTTCTGACGTTCTTTTTATCGCGTATAAGCTAATAACATACATATTGAAAAGAACTATATAACACTCATTTTTCATGATATTTACTATCAGTGTAACTCACACACGATGAGCTCAAGGAGTCTATAAACAAACTGTCGTGTATTCAGTCCAATTTCTTACCAATTGCTCATCAGCAAAGCATTTCGTCAATGCTGTCCACAATTTATGTAACATAGGCAGGAGATGATCTTCTGTGTTAGACAATACTATCACGCCATGTTGAATCGTGTCAAGAATTACCAACTGAACAGTTGCAAACTTTGATGTGAGAAAATAAGTACACTTCTCAAGAATCTGAAACAGAATTGTTATAAATGTAACGCCACATTCTTAATTGTGGCACGCACACGAATGAAGGAATATTTTGATACGAAGAAAAACATCTAGCATATGTTGAAACAAGAACTCTGGCTACGAGGTCGTGTACCTTAGAACCAGGACAACTATACTGGAGAAGCAAAAATCTCGCCTAGCAACAGTGGAATACAAAATCCTTTTCTAGCAGACAATTTGATGAAATATAAAACGAAACAAACTCCGAATACCAACATCTTGCATGCTCAAGATTTGAACTACAAAAGAATGTTTCAAGACATCAATTTGAAAATGATCATGGAATGAAGTCGAAATACCGCCAGGATTTTTTCTCTTAATAACTCAAATCTTAATTTTGCAATATGACGGTATTCCGAGTTTGTTTCGTTTTTTATGGCTTTATATTGTGGAATACGAACCTGCAACCTCTGCTATAGTTCGAGAGTAATTATAGCAACAATAAGTTTATTTCATGAGGTTAAACTTTAACAGCCGAAGCTGACAGTGCTCTGCTGTCGAGACTCGTTTATTATAGTTCATTATCCTCTTACTCAAATCAATTGCAAAGAGAAAGACAGCAAGCTTCTTAAAACGCACGTAAATCATTCAAATAAATACAAATAACATGAAAAAACTTGATTGTTCACAGAATGGTGAAATACTTGTAGATATTCATTCTAGTACCTTTTCTGTGACCTTTATATGCAATGGTAGTTCCTTGTCTTTGCCTTCATCGTTCAGTTCATGATCATCCTCAGGCTCTGGTATATCCACATCATCTTCCACAACGTCTCCCAATGATTCCTTTTTTAGCTTCAGTTGAGCGAGAAAGAAATCCCGGAGCTCTTCCTATAGGATTATAACAATTTCATTTCTGTACTCACTATCTTTGGCTACAGTTACGCTAATCGGGGACACTATATTTACAACATTTCTAAACCTATCTATCCTTAATTAACCCTCCCAGTCAACTTTCCCTGTTGGAATAAATCGGAGTACCCCAGGAAACCAACGTCTTTCGGCAAAATAGCTGACTGACTCTTTTCATATCAGAAAGTTCAGTCCACGCAGAGAATCGAACCCACTGGCTCATATAGGTGAAAGGCGCTCGCCCTAGCGAATAAACCACCGTGCAGTGAAATAAGATTGTCAATAGTGAGGATTTGTATTTCCGCCAGGAGGTAAATATATTCACCGCCACTGCATGGTTTGACTCTCTGACTCAGTGTGTAAACAAAATAATACCAAATGAATTTTTCGGACCAATTGTTCAAATTTTGGTAAATTGCGCCAGGCATGCAGCTGAGGATTGCATTTTACTTTTCGTTTCAGTCAGTGCAAAATAACCAACGAGCTCATCATCATCAAATGCTGTGCAAGCAGTATATTTATTTCCAGTCTTAAAACTGAATTAATTTTCATCTACTTTAGGGTCTGAACTTCTCCAAATATGCATACTATCGAGATGAAATCAAAATATTTCCGTTCGAATGGAAACTTTTCGTAAAAGTTGCAACAAGCATTCTAGCATACGTCAAGCATCGTTGAAGAAGGAGAAACAGCTTACTTGAACTGAATTTACAGATTCCTCTTCAAACCTTGTGTTTTTTTCCATCGTATCAACAGGAAACCATTTAGAAAGCGCAACAGTCAGGGAATTCAACACTTTCACCAACGAGAGCAGAAAATTGTTGTCAGAGTAATCAATAACATTAAGCACTTCGTCTAAAGTGTCCTCTAAATACGGAAGTAAGTCCTGGTTGCCATACTGCAGCATGGCATTCAGTACAGCTGGCGTATCAGGGTTCAATTTGATATGACGCAAGTTCAGAGAAATAGAGTTGATTAGATAGTCGACATTTCTTGCAATGAGCTCTTCAGTTGACTCGTATTTACAACAAATGGCTATGGTTCCCAGACTCCAACTGGCCACTTGACTTACAGTTGCATTGCGACTACCAAGTTTCTCCATCAGTGGGTACAAGATGTCTAACAACATGCTAAAATTGGGAGAATAATGACATTTTAGTTATTTTCAAAGACAATTTTTCGTATATCTTGCCACATTCATGTATCCTGAATGTAATAATGCACATAAAGGAATGTCTTTTAGAGCCCACGTGCGCTGGTATTTATAGGCTAGGCGCATCTCAACTCACATAAAAACACCAAATCTATACAATTTCTTTTTGAAAAAATCAAACAGTCTTCAATATATACAGAATTAAGAAAGCAAGATAAAAATAAAACAACGTCTAGCAGTCGGAAATTGTCCTCGTAACATTGGAGCTAATACTGCACCTTTCAAACTGTTCATGCAATACAGAAGCAAAGAATCCGATCCCTTCCAACAACAAACAACAAAGTTGAACATTGCTGTTCAGTTCTGAAAACGATATGGACTGACGAGGTATTAATACTCGTCTGTTTGAGAACTTAAAGAAGTCATCTTTTTGGGAGCCTGATCGCGTGGACTCATCGTTTGATATTCGTAATTTCCAAATATCTCTGGAAAGATAATCGTTCAGTACAAGTTTGATGGACATACGAATAGTATCATAGCCTTCGTTGGACGGGTCTAAAAAATGTATAAATATGCATCATTAAATAATGTATATTTGTTTGCAATAATGGCATTTTAAATTTCAGATGACGGGTATAAACCAGTTGTATTGCATAAAGCAGTTGCTGCTCGACTTTCAGAAAGCGTAAAAAAACACTCGCCTGCAGCTCGTGTATTTTTACGCTTTCCGTAAGTCTCACAGCATCCCGCGTGCATGAATGACGTTACCCTGCACGGAATATCAATTGGTATTCCTTTAATACATAACAGTTGCCAGCAGAACTCATGCAAAAATACAAATTCCATGTGCGAGTGGACTGTGGACAACAACAAAAGAAGGGCATCCACATAACGAGCACTTGCCTTTAAGAGTTGAAAAATCTTGATCAAAAATTCCACCAGACCCACGCACAATCTCATTAATTAAAAACACGACCTGCTTTCTGTTCGCTGAGGAAGACCTGAACAATTCCAAGAAGTGGTCCACAAGTAACACAAGATTTCCATGGTTACCCAAGTACCAACAAATTTTCTTAATAGCGGAAAGTATATTTTCATCTCGGAAGTGTAGAAAGTTCTTCTTGTAGATAAACTGAACGTCATTTCTTGCTGCTTCACCAAAGTCCTTTTCTGAAGTAGTGTCTTGAAACGTTTTCTGCTCCACGATTCGTATGTCCGATAGATCAAACTCTAAAACCTAGTGATATAAAATTAATATTTTTCATGGCTCATCAATGTGCACCTCATTTGTTTCCTTTACACGATAATCAGGTCACATGCAAGTAAAGCAATATAAAAACGAGACTCAGGGCCGTAGCCAGACACGATAATTGGGTGGTTTATATTCTTATATTCATGTTACATACCGTAAAAGCAATCGTTTAAAAAAACCAGTAGTACACACAACACGATTATATGAATACGCGCACACAATTATCGTGTCTAGCTACTGCCCAGAAGAGGCTTTAAGCCAAGTCCTCATATTTCGCCGACCATTGACGATGCTATAGCGACTTTCGTTGCTCATTGTATAAGGAAAAAGTATTAAGAACAGACAAAGTACTTTACCCGCCACCAATCGCGAACAATAGAACCGCTTATAGTCGGCGACTATTGAAAACGGGCTCAAAATTGGTTTTCATGTCGCCCGACTCGCCTCCCATTGCTTACGATTGGTGACAATGGTGAGATGCTATTCTATTTGCAGCGGTTAAATCGGCAATGGTTGCCCATTACCGCTTACAAATTTGAAGCAGTTTTTCATTTGTCGCAGACGCAAAAAAGCTTAGGCTCGTGTCGCCGATGATCGACAGCCTTCATCATTTATGTTCAATTCCTTCGTCTCATGAATAACTTTCTCCTTTAGAAACAAAAGTTGCAAGCGCGATGCCAACCGTCAGCGACATATTGGTCGGCGACTTGTGAGAACCAGGCTTAAAGCTCTGATCAGCGATCGTCGATGAAACATGAGAACCAGGGTTTAATACCCAAATAGTGGGAACGCAATGTATCCTGGGTTTGTACATTAACATTTCACCTGAATCAAGGCTTGTGACATTCTTTTCAGAAGATAGCCTGAGTTCAAAGTGGTCTTCAAACGGTCTCCAAGTAGCCCCAAACATCCCACAATGATACGTAGGATCCTCAATTTCATTCCCTCGTCGGTGCCTCGTATTTTACGAGGCAATGCACTGAAATGCGAGTACAGTTTTTCTTCAATGATTTCAGCAATAGATGCCCGGTCTAGAAGTAAAAGGACATGGCATTTTAAGACTACACCAAATCAATAGACATGCTACTTTTTCATCCCATGCAGTCTCGTCCATTTCTTTCCACTTGTCTTGACTAAATATCACAGGCAGCGTGAGTTTTGAAGAGCGTGTTTTAGGCATAGAAGCTTACCAAGCACATATTAGAGAAACACTAGGCGCTACGACGGCCTGCAGTTTTCTTCAGTCCAACATTTAGTCATTTACCTACCACTATTTTCCAGTAGCGCACTCAGTTCCAATACAACATCGTTACTTCTTTTTGATACCTCCACGTACTCATCAGAAGAAAGTCCAATCACAATCTCAAACAAACACGGTACACATACTTCTAATGCCATTGAGCAATCTTTTAGAAGTACATAAGCATATTCCACCAAAGCCAAACGAACTTTCCAACTAGAATGCCCTGCCAAACTCGCCACTCGTTCTATCAAAATTTTTAATTTAGCAGCAGTGTTGACAAACCACTCGTGGTCTTTTTTAACATCCAAGCACTTCTCTTCCTCAGGTTCCTGGGGTTTTTTATCACAAGTGTTAGGATTAGGGTTGTCTTTCTGTGCTGGCATTAGTTTCAACATGACATGCGTGAGCTGATCAAGTGAATCGGGTAGTTTAGTACCTGGAAAAAACTTGTTGTTCATGACAACGTTCAAATGAGCCGTCCATGCTTCAAGTGCTGAAATTATCACAGTCTGTCCACGGCTTATCCCACCTGTGATCACTTTACTAAGAGAAATTGAAATCCCTGGCAAGAACGATGCAAGTTTTGTTGACAATAATTTCTCATATGCATTAAACTTATTACTATCCTCTTTTGTCCCCATGTTTGAAACGAATACAAATTTTCTAATAATTTTTGTTGCCTTGACAACCAAAGACTTTGCTTTATCATTGACAGCAATGTTTAACAAAAGTGTCACACAGTGCCCAAGTGAAGGCATGAAGTCATCTTTATAAGTACATTCCAATACTTCACAAGTAGATACATCAAGCAGAACAAGAAGACAATCCAAAAGAACTTCTTTTGAATCTTCAGTGATACTTGTTGAAACCTTTAATTGAAACTCTACAGGTTACTTATTACTTCTTATGTCATTACAGTATTGGCAGTGTATAACATAAAATAGAATGCTGCATAGTGCAAAATATGCAGAACTACATTGTGCATACTATTTTAAGGTGATTAAGAATGCAATTTATGGATGTATATAATCAGGATTATGTTACCAATGGCATTACTAGTATTATAACCTCTGCATTGTGGCATGTGTACATTATCATGACATATGTGATGTTACCAAGGATCAAAGTTGTTAGAAACCGAGTTTCTTTGAAAGACAACTAAATTTTTGCACACTGAGGATGCACTTAATGGCGATTTTTGCAATACAATCAATCTGGCTCTAAAACTGTTATTGACCAGTTATATCACATTTAGGCCTGGTTTAGACACCATGCTTTCATGTACCGAACTTAACTCAGTGAATTCTGTACACGTTTGGCAGAACATCTGAATCAAAAAGACACTGTGCTTAATATTACGCATGGCAGAGGCATGTTGCACTTCCAAAGCATATGTTGATTCAAACAGCAGCACTTCACATGAGCTGAGCAAGTTGCCATTGTAACGAATATCAAAAACATGTACTTCATGCATCCTGGGACTCAAACACAAACAGCGTGCGATGCGGTGGGTGGCACGGCTCATGAAGCACGCCTGTTTAAATCGAACAATTTGAGGCATTAGTTACTTTTATCACTTTTGCTCCACTGAGAACATACAGGTACACTTATGGTCAGTTTGACGCAGTTGCCCTGCATTTTTGCACAGGATAATAAGTTTGAAACTATTGAAATCGGCATCTGGGTCAATGGACGATTTTAATTCACTTGATTTTTTTACTAAATAATACAACAAAGGAAAATCAATGATGTCATTCAAGATAACATATTGATGTCCATTTTCAATGCTCATGATAACGGAATTTCATCTGGTGTAATAATAGCATCTATGATAATAGTGCTCAACACATTCTCACATACCTTTCCAGGCTCTTTCGAACTCAATAACAAACAAACATGTCGAAATATCTGTTGAAACAAGTCAAATCGACTCAGACCAGTTTTTGAAACAAGTACGCAAATGCAACCTAATGCCTGTATTTTCAACTTCATTGACGTGTTCTTTCGCGTGACAGTGGCTTGCAGAGGAAAGAGAATATATTCAACTAGCATTGAAAAGTCTGATGAAGAATTTGATTGCATAAAATCTCGCAGTGCATCAAGTCTGCAAGACGTCGGTTCTTGAGCAATTTCCACACAAAGAGGACGCAATTCTTTGAATATTTCTGATGCATATATTGTAGATGTCATGACGCTCGTTCAGTATCCACAGTAGTCCTTTTAGAAATGATCCATTACTCTACATAATATAGCAGCAAATGATACATCAAGAAAATATTAGAACAACATTCATTAAAAGTTTCTGCAAGAATCGGCCATATTGGATTGTTTCCCCGCTCAACTTCATGTTATGAAAATACAATCGACCGTGATAATAATCATGGAGGGGTTGCAAATCTTCGAGTTAAGCCCCTTCGAGTTAAGCCCCTCGAGTTAAGCCCCTTCGAGTTAAGCCCCGACCACGCCCAAACCACACCCTTTTCACGCCCATTTTATCGGAGGGCTTAACTCGAAGTAGTTAGCACAGTTTGGAAAATTCGAGTTAAGCCCCTAGAAAAA
>JAOBYK010319580.1:0-18528 GCA_025434845.1 Phenganax subtilis | reverse complement strand
TATATATGTTTTTTTATATGATATTGTTCTGAAGTGATAATTTTGTCCTGCTACGGAAGTAGAAAAACTACTTGCTGCAGCAGGATTCGAACCTGCGACCTCGGCAATGCTAGCGCCGTGCTCTACCAACTGAGCTATCAGCAAGGTCCGATTAAGATGGTGAAATATTATATTGTGAGTGCTGTCTGTCGTAAGCATACTCGCTTACATCGGGATCACACCGAACCATACTCGGTTCTTTTCGGGTTATGTGTAAATTTGTTGTAGTGTTCACTTTGTGACATAAGTTTTTTTATATGATGTTGTTCTGAACTGATAATTCTGTCCTGCTACGGAAGTGGAAAAACCACTTGCCGCAGCAGTGAGAGAGAGTATGGTTAAGAGACGGCAGTTTCTGTAGAAAATAACAGAAGAGAATATAACTAGACATGGTATAACAGGACTAAATTATTGTGGTAAATCACTTGTCTCAGCTTTTTTCAACAGGCTGTTACAAAAGTTGGTTTTCCGTATAATGGGTTTATTATAAAACTTGGCAAACGTAGACTCTGGAGTCCAACATGCACTTTCCATAATTGTGTCAATTGGAATATTGATGGCTTTAGCAACCGATGTTGAAGCAGAGCACATGCTATGGGTGCTATACTTTGCTGTATCAATGCCAGCTGAGTTAAGTGCATTCGTTAACCATCTATGTATAGTGTAACTGAAACTTCTTTGTATGGCTTTTGGTAGCTAATTAATAATATAGGTTGATTACCTTGCAACAGTTTTGTTCTTGCGATGTAACATAACAAATGTTTAACAAAACACAGTGCAGAATCTGCTTCAATAGCTAGCAGTTTGATGGGGTTAAGATGGTGGCCAATTTGAGAGGTTTTCAACAATGTATTAATAAAAAATATGCGCCTGTCTGAGGTCAAGTGCATAAAATTCATGTCTAACGCATGCAGTGTTTGTCGCTGGTGGCCTGATAGTAGGGCTAACAACGTTACAACTTTATAAGTTAACACCTTTAAGGTCAGTTTCTTTGGTGGTTCGAGACTAGCTAAATAGTTAGTTGATCATGATGTTTACATCTCTAGTGACAGATGGTTTCGTTTCAAAGACACCTTTCATAAAACGGCACACCAAAGGGTTACTACCAAATGTGTTGTTTTGAGGCCATCGCACAACTGCTGATAAAGCACTTCTAGCTGTATTCAGTGCAGTATATCCACATACTCACCATATAATTTTGCTAAAAAGTTTATACCATCTTCTACAGCTGCTGAAATGTTATATATTTGTTTGCTACTACAGAACTGTTCCCTCTGTCGAATGCAGGGGAAGTATGCTTCTGCGTGCTTTGTCGCCAGAAAGACATGATAAGGGGCAGAGCTTGGCTTGAAAGTCCCTGATTTTTGAATGGTCGCTGGACAGGTGCCACATCAGTAATGTCAATTTTTTCTGCAAGTGATAATGCAGGTCTGGGTTTGTTGGCAACAGCAGAGTTTTGCTCAATCGAGGTAGAATCAAAGGATGTGGCCAAGCATTCGCATAAGAACAGGCCACCAAGGTTGTGTGGGCCACTTTGGGACTACAATTATAACCGTGCTCTGTTCCTCCTGAAATTTTCTGTAGAACTAGTGGTATTACACGAAACGGAAAAAATGCATAAAATAAATATGCTTGCCAAAAATATGGTGCTAGCATTGACTAGATCAGCTTGTGGGTCAGGTTGGTAAGATACAAAAGGCTTTATTTTACAATTTAGGCAATAAGCAAACAAGTCTATATTAGGTTTCAAGCCAAGTTGACCAACATCTCTATTGAACATGGTTTGGTCTAAGGACCATTCAAGATCTTTTTGAGATTTTCTAGACTCAGCATCTGCTATTGAGTTTGATTTCCCTGCAATATGTGCAGTTGTTAAAAATATATTGTGCTGTAAGTACCAATCCCAAATTTTGCAAGTTAGCACCTTTCTCTTGCAGGAGTGACTAGTTGCCATTTTACCTATATCAGCCCCAGCTGTCATGTTATCAATCTAGACACAAACATGTTTGCCCGATAAGCAGTTCTGGAATGCTTGAAGAGACTGAAAAACTGCTAACATTTCTAAGTAATTAATTTGATTTTCTGCCTCTAATGGGGTCCATTGTCCACCTATTTAGCATTGATCCAGCATAGCACTCCATCTGAGATTGGAGACGTCAGTAAGCAGTGTTTTTTCCTGGAGGAGTACTAAAGATTGGTCTGTTCAGTGAATCGGCAGAATTAATCCACCATTTAGCTTTAAACATGCTTTTTCTGAAAAACACATGGTTTTTTCAAAATTGCCTTTAGAAGCCTTAAGTGGCTCTGTTTTATCCAAGACAATCTCATGGAAATGGAAAGGGCCATACAATGCTGCTGAGAAAATAGATACTAGAAACCCTAGAACAGATGCCACATCTTGAATTTTAGGAGATGATTTCTCTAAAAGCCTGTTGCAAGCTTTTTAAATTTTTTTTATTTTTCCCTTTGTTGGGAACACTTTCATCTCGACAGAATCGATTAAAAAGCTGAGAATGATTAATTTTTGTGATGGTGTAAAGGATGATTTGCTGAGATGAACAGTAAACTCCAGGGAGTCAAAAAGTCAAATTGCGGCAATGACATTGTTAGCGCAGTCGTTATAGTCATTTCCTTGCAAATACGAATCATCTATGTGACTAACTGACAAATGACCTAGCTGTCTCAGAGGAGAATTGATAGGTTTCAGTAACTTGGTAAATTTGTGTGGGCAAAAAGCCAAGCATTTGGAAACAAATAAATTTATACAGTTGACCTTTCCATGAGAATTTCAGGTATTTCTGATGCTCTGGTGCCATTGGCTCATAGTAGGCATCTATTAGGTCCATGGAAGCCATATAACACTTACATTTAACAAGGCTTATAACAGTCAAGAGCGACTCCATGTTAAAATGCTTATACATGACAAATTTATTTGAACGTTTTAAGTTAAGAATCATTCTTGAAGTCCCATCTTCTTTTGGGTGTAATAAATATTGAAGAGATGTATTCTCCTTCTTCATGCCCACACGGAACAATGGCTCCTTTCTTAAGGAAGCTTTCTATTTCAGTTTGAAGTATTTCTTCTTAGCTTGCATCCCAATCATTACGCTCTTGAGGAGGGGGGCGTTGGGGCCTATTAGAATCCGAAAAACCAAACAAAAAACCAATAAAACCCGAAAAACCGCAGCAAATTACGAACTAAACCGAAAACCAAAAATATACAACCAACAAACCTGACCTAATTTACGCACCTTTTAAAACAGCAGTCGATTATTAAACCTGACCGTCCTTCCATACCGCGATCTTGCTCCAAAGAGAAAGTTAGTGGATGTACCTAACTCATCTTGCCGTTCTTGTTGACCCTGTGAAGTGTTATCATCGGCACTGATGTCAACGTCCTCGTCGCTGCTTTCATCGAATTCATCCCGGTCTTCGTCAGGGTTATTGCCGTCGATGGCATCCTTATTCTGATTGATATCATCGTGCAAATCTTCTTTTTCGTCCATTTCGAAATTTAAACTGACTTTCTCGCCAACTATGAGATGGCGTTGATAAACAAATTCTGGTAATGTTCCATGTTTAGCCATTGTTGTCTCCTGACGCACCGTCCTTTGTCTTACTGCTGCACCATATGCTGAGGCCCAGTTGCGTAAAAGCTCGCAGTCATTTGAAGTAAGACTGACCGCTGGTAGAGGTGTCATCAATAGTATATTTTGAAGGGAAACTGTTGTGTTTGGCTTTGGGTACCAAGACCTTCGACTGGTGTGGTAATATGCAGCCCAGTGAGCAGCACGTTTGACGCTCTCCTTCATTGTTGCACCGAACGACCTTGCATACTCAAGCGTAGACATGTTAACTTTCTTGGCGTGGAGTGTGGCGTGGTAATTCTCAATGTCTAGTGTCATACAGCTTAAAAGATTAAGACATTGGTAGTCATAGTCTGCGAGAATGCTTGCTAGTCTTAGTAGGCCCCATTCCATTAGCTGAATAGAATCAAATGTTTTTGCAGAGACGTGGCCGTGGGGACCATTCAGTGCTCCAGTGATGTTATTTTCAGTACGTATTTCATATTCATACTCTTCAAGGGTACTTTTGCAATGGCGGACTAAATCAATTGCTTCATTGGTTGTCTTCTTTTCATACAAAGCGGCCTTTTTATGAATAGAGAAAGCTTCATAGAGTGCCCCAATTGCCCTGAGAAACCTTGCACAGTAATGCATTCTGCTCAGTAATTTGATACTGTTTGTTTGTGCATCACATACATACACCACACTGTCAAACTCTGCTGCGATTCCCATTGGTTGCCTGAAACGACATGTAGTAACTGGTCCATCCAACGAACCTTCTTCGCCACCTGCAAAAACCTCAACATCCCCAGTTGATTGCAACCTCCAAACAGAACAACTTTTCTGATTGGTGTAAAGCACATCAGAACCAAATTTAGCTAAAATGCAGGGGTCGTTTGGAGCACGGATGATTAGGGAGTACTGTTGTGTAGACAAATCTAATCTACTTATGCCACATTGGTTAGAGAAGAAGAGAGAGCTTCCATTGATACACATACTATGTACCTTTCCACAGTCTTCATCATACGACACGATAGCATGTTCTTCAATGCAAACAAGCCTAACACCATCTCTTTGCAGGATTAACTGTACAATCGTGCCTTGACCATCCACCACACTCTTCGCTGCATACAAAAGCGTGTTGTCCATGCACGCCATCGAATCAAATGACGGTTGGTTATTATCTTTTGGAAAAATAATGTCGTCTTTATCCGACCAAACATGTTCATGATTCCGCTCAGTTTTCTCAAAGTGGTCTTCAATACGAGTTTTAATCGCTTGCACCATTCCCACGGGGCTAACTTTCAGTTGAGTAGCGATCTCTACAAGCTCAACTTTCGTCTTTCCTTTTAAAATGATTCCAATGGAATTGGGCAAAACTTCTAGTGCCTTGAGTGGGCCACTTTGGCATGCAAGGAATGCGATGCCGTGAGAATAATGGACTTCTTTTGCTCTTAGTCCTGTTTTAAGCGGAACGATTTTGTCAATTGGACTGTGCAGTCTAGCCTTATACAGCGTGGATGTATTCGACTTTGCATCAAATGCCAAAAAGATAATCCAACCGTAATTTGCAACAGCAACGCTTATAGGTGATGAAACCATCCCCATGCAATTTTCTTGCATAAACTTGTCCAGCTCTGGGATAATAGTGTGGCAGACGTATCCAATTTGGGCCAATTCGTTACTCACCTGTTGGCTGCTTATTTGGAGAACAGCAGACGGGTCCTGTCGATCCTTGTTCTTCACATGATCGTTCTTTGGAATCAATTTTCGGAAAGTTTCTTTCGTACTATTATCAGATCGGTTTCGCAGAGTTCTTAGTTGTGAGAGGTTACATCGTTCATTCCCACATTTCAACCACCAGTTTGCAAATGATGCTTTCATGCTTTTGCCTACATGCGGGCAGTCTGGCAAAATCGAAAGTAGAGACAAATATGGATCTATTTGCCCATTCTCAATTTTGTCCTTGATAATCTGAAACGCTGACTTGTTACCCTGTTCACAATCTGTCGACAAAACCAAGACAACCATACGTCTACAAATTAGTCCTTTAGCGAGGCAATGATCACAGCATCTCAAGGACGGGATGTAGCTGATATGTCCCTTTTCCTTACAGTCTTCGCAGATATCTTTGCTATCATAACAAACATTACAGAAGCTTTCACATTTCACATGCTCTAATTTCAAAATATTCCGCTGGCTTGGTGTGCGTTTTTGGCATGCCTCGCATATCTGAACTTCTCTGATGTGGTTTTCAAATTCTTGTGCCATTGCCTCTCCAGTTTTTCCTTTCTGAGCTGCATAATCCACTGCACAAGGCAAACTGAATTTGTTGTCCAAAGTTGTCAGTGACGAAACGATGGCCCCTGTAATCATGTTTTCTCGAAGGCTCTCAGCGGAAGGATTCCAATGCTCTTTGATATATGCTAGATCAACTTTAAATTTCAGTCCAACATTCTCTTTGAGGCGAGAATCAAATTCTATTGCTGGTTTCAATGACGTTCCATCATTTGCATAAGCACATGGCGTCGCTTCTAGGTTGTCCGACTTGAGAAGAAGATCGGAGTCGCTCTCGTTTACAAGTTTAATAAATGCAAGGGATAACACTTTTATGACACCCGGATCTGGTGTATAGCCGGCCTGATATTTTCTGCAAACGGATTCCAAGGGACCACCCAAGTTCATTTTCTTTTCGTTTGTACTGTGGCTATCTTTACCTTCACCAAGGTTCATAGGACCTCTGATGAAGCAAGTCGTGGCTTTACCACCAAGGTATGTTATCGTGTTAAAGAATTCGATGACTTCACGGTCATATGCATGGAACGGATCGTACATTACCTGTACAACATCACTCATGAACTTGTAAAAAATCCTGTCTTTCTGAAGTTTGCCCCGCTTAATAAGTTCGTTAAGCTTTATGCACAAGCTATCAGCTTCGTCAATGCCAACGTAAACAGTTTTCAAATCATCTTCGTCAATATCGCTCTCACACACCGTTTCATTGCAGCAGCAAGAAGACTGTTCCAATCGATCATCTTCATCTAAATCTGACTCCAACTCAGACTCTTTCAAATGGTCTTTACTTGGGGACCTTGAGTCACTGTTATAATCAGAGTTAGAGATGCCCGGAGGACTGTCATTATCACTGCTCCAATGAGATGGTCTAAAGAACAAAGCAAGTCCGATTACTCATAAACCTGACTTGTTGAATTCCTAGCTTATTGTCTTTATTGGACTTGAAAATCCAGGAAGGGTCAGGAAGCTGATGTAATTAATATCATATGTTTGTGCATTAATTACTACTGAATAGTTAATGAAACACAACTCGTAAAAATAACTATTTCCTATAATAGCCTTAATATCATGTTTTTATCGTTATTTTATTGTCTGAATATTCATGGCTATCAGACATAGCGAAATGATAATTACTTTTCACAATCTGAATTATTGAGGTCCGAGTCGATTGGATCAGGACGATCAGTGCATTCCAAATGATGTGCTTGGTGCTTGGTCTTTTTATTTTCATTCTCTTGAGATGGCTCTGTGCATTCCTTGCGCTTAGTTCCAGTCAAATATTCAACGAAGGTTGATTGACCTCCATTTCTGTCCCATTGAGATTGATTCTGCTGTCGAGACTTGCATTTGGAGAAATGCTCTAATCATATATAAAAAAAAGTTTTCAATGTCTGGACAGGCAAAGAACCTTAAAGTCCTTAAAATATACAAGTGCATCTCACACAATTAGAATATCTATTTCTGAGAGCGATGCAATACAGTCGGTATTTTGTTGTGGGTAATTTAAACTTGGTTTTACACTTGTTGATGTATTACTGCATCAATGAGCGAGACGACAAACTTGTGGTCCTACCTCCACCCATTCTTCGTAATAATTCTAATTTTGTGAGATTGGAAATTGGAAAACCGTTGAGAATCACAGCATAGACTTACGTCTGTCGAAGCTAGACAATCTTCCAGCATGACTACAGTCACAGCGAAGCAGAATGTTGTGTTGGCAAAACCCACATCTAATTTTCCATGGCCAGTAAACATTCTTACCACTGATTTTTATGTAGGTGTGTTTGTCACACCTCACGACCACACTGCCATTTCTTAGTGCAAGATCTGAAAGTTAATTGGAGTGCTATACTTATTATCAACGTTGTAAATTATAGATGGTCCAAAATACATATTTACAACATCACTGTAAATTTTCACCATAAACTTGAGGTATTTTAGTAGCAAAATTTTGGAATCAACAGACAAGACCAATTAATCTCATAAATAGACCTAAAGTATACATTAGTTCCCTAGTTTCCTCTTATTAGTGTAAATACTAATATTACTTCAAGTAATGTAGTTCATATTTAAAGCTCAACTTACCTTTGTTCAGATTCTCTTTTTCTTTCTCTTGTAGCATGTACTTGTCCCCACTCTTTTTCCCTTTCGGACCTTTTGTTTGATCTTTCTGTGGATCATTTGTTGAGGTTGTTGAGTCAGGGCAGTCAGCAGAGGTGATCATAATTGTTGGACACTTTTTCCCAAACGATATCTTGATAGGGTAAACAACAACTGAAATAAAAGGAAGCAACTATTTATCAGTGGATTTGATCATTCACCATTTTCGTATGTCTCGAATTGCCATTTATACATCATTGAAAACTCAGTAACTATGTAAAATACAAATAAAGGTTCTACTGTGGACACTGCGAAATCTTTAATAAAGATAATAACTATAAACAATTTTACTCACTTTGCAGTCTGTCTCTTCCATAGACAATTTCTGGCAGTTCCAGTGCCAACTGTTGATCTGTTTCAATGGCTATGCGCTCTGTTCGTCCACTGAGTTTTGTTTCTCTGTTGATTAGATTGAAGATTTGCAAACATGCACCCTCATCATACACATTTACTGAGCACTTTTCTTTTAAAATGAAAACAATTAAAAAACTAAATGGAAATAACACACCTGTTTATTTGGACTTCAATGCTTTCACCCAGTCCTAATTTCTTTGCAGTTTCTTGGAGGCCAGCAAATTCACTGTAAAAAAACACCAATATAGTCAATATATTATAAAGGCTAAACATTACAGACCATGAAATTCAATGTAATTCTTTCTGGAATATTACCTATTGTTTAACAACTCATATTTGACAGGCATGACAGCCAGATAGGGTGAATTAACAAGGGTCAACAAGAATTTTTTATGCTCAATTAACATAATTTGTATTGAAATTTACGTCATTTACATATCAGTAAAATATGCATGAAGACATGAATATGTCAATTCGATTGAATAATGATGTACTTACCAAACACATTTTTTGAGTTTCTTAAGGCTCTTCTCTTCCTTTTTGATTTTGCAGCGAAATTTGTTTTTTTTTCTAAAATTCTCACCACTTTTTCCTTCTTCATAAAAGAAAGCAACACAATCCACGATAGCTTCTTGTCCTTTTCCATTTGGCGAAATTTCTGTGTCTTGACTGTCTTGACTGTCTTCTGTAGCAAGAACGTTGGACGCCATATTTATGCTTAAAACCATATTCATTGACCATATTCTCTACCGTGCACTACTTCATGTAAGACTACTATTTTGTGTCCTGCATGAAAACCCTGCAAAAACCGAAAACTACAACCCATACCAAATCCGAAAAACCGCTAGCATTTTGGCTGGAAACCAAAAAACGACTGCTAGAAACCTTAAAACCCGGAAACCGCAAAAGTTACCGAAACCAAAAAACCGCATTTATTTGATGCAAAAATCGAGAAACCGATCTAAAAAATAGCCAAAACCGAAAACCCCAACGCCCCCCTCCTTGAGGAGCAAAAGTTTGAGAAGGGGTTTCTGAAAGTTCAAGGTTTTGCCACAATATCATTTGCAAAATCTCAGTGTCTGAGGTTAAAGAACCCGTTCATCGTAAAAATGTTTTAACTGGCCGGCTTTGAAAGACATACCTTTATATTCTAAATACTTGGTTAGCTTTTCATCTGAAAGATTTACCTCATTTATAATAGGAAAAACTTTCATTTCATCTGTGTCCAGTGTTACTGTTTTTGCTTGGCTTGGTACTTTGGGGTGGTCTTGTTTTTGTGCTGATACGAATGATACGCCCTTCCTTCGTGCTCCTATAAAAAAAGGCTAATCATTATGATAGGGAGCCATCTTGCCTTTATGGCTGTCAGAAAACTGCCAAAAAGTCGCCACTCCATCAAAGGTGCTCGTAGTTTGGCGCATTTTATTTGAGGCATTAATGCTAGAAAGCTGACCTTGCAGATCATTACCAAAAAGAAATTTGGTTATGGAAGTTTGTGTGAAACATAATGCACCTTTTTCCCGCTTCAAATGTGGCTTGATCAATTCTCTGCAATGTAGAGAAAGGTCAATTTGCAAATTGCCTAAGAGCACTAATGCATCGGTAATGCATGATACAAGCGAACCAAAAGTTTTCATTTGTTCAGTGGCTGAACTTCCGATTTCAGTGTGCAATTCCAGCAGGGAATCGGTCATATGTGTCAAAGCACAGCCAGCTTTAGTCAGAGTTTTTTGAAAATTTGCAAGGCAGAGATCTGCACTCTTGGTGCCCAAGCACTTTGACATGCATGAGCCAGGTATGACTGCAAGCCAAATTGGAAGTTCAGCCGTCATCCATCCAGTCGTGGTAGTCAGAGTCAACGGATACAAGTTCAGGACCCTTTTAGATTCTGGAGCAAGCCATTCGTATGTCTCCTCAACCTTTGTGAACCTGGTTAAAGTTCTACCGCGATCCACGAATCTACGCCAAATTGCAATGCTCATGGGTGTGACCACTATGAAAATGAAGTCCTATGATGTGGTTCTTCATTCTGTGCTGGGTGATTTCCAATTGAATGTCAATGTTACTGAAATAGGCAAGCAAGAGCTACTCACTTTGGACAATTCCCACAACAAGCAAGTGACTGAAAGTTATTCCCACCTTAAAGATGTGAGAATGGACGATGAAGACGAGAAAGGCCAACTTCCTGTACACATTATCTTGGGAGCCAATGATTATGCCAAAATTCGAACGGGAGAACGCTTACGGGTAGGCCGCCGCAGTGATCCAGGATCTGAGTTGACTCGACTAGGATGGACCCTCATGTCACCAGGAGCTGACAGTGGTTCATCACGAGCCTGTGTGGCTGTCAACTCCTCCACTGATTATGAACGTCTGTGTGCCCTAGACATCCTTGGCTTACCAGATGCCCCTGCCGGAGATCAAGGTGACATGTATGCAGAATTTAAAAAGCAGTTAACTCGTGCCCCAGAAGGTTGGTATGAATCAGCCTTGCCATGGAAGGGGAACCATCCTGACCTTCCGAACAACTGTGATGGAAGTATTCGCCGCCTTAATTCATTGGTACGTAAATTGCGCCGAACAGACATGTTGTCGAACTATGACGCAGTGATCCGTGATCAACTAGCGAAGGGTATTGTTGAGAAGGCCTCAGAACAGGTGACCGAAAGGGAATTTTATATTCCACACCGACCAGTAGTGAAGGAACACGCGGAGACGACCAAGCTTCGCATGGTTTATGATGCATCGGCGCATACATCTGATAATGCACCCTCGCTGAACGAGTGCCTTCATGTGGGTTCACCATTGCAGAATAAGTTATGGAGCATGTTGTTGAGAAATCGTCTGCACCCAGTTGCTGTGTCAAGAGATTTGCACCAGGGCTTCCTCCAAATTCGTATACGAAAATCTGAACGGAATGCCCTCCGTTTTCATTGGTTAGCCAATGTACAGTCTAAAGAAGTGGAAACCTTGCGCTTTACTAGAGCATTGTTAGGGTTGTCGCCATCCCTGTTTCTGCTGAACGGTGTCATCAAGCAGCATTTGGAAAGCTGGCAGGATCGTATGCCAGAAGTTGTTAGTGAAGTCTCGAAGAGTATGTACATTGACGACTTTATCTCCGGAGCAACCACAGTTCCTGATGCAAAGAAACTCAAGAACGAAACCTCGCTAATCTTCAACAATGCTCAGTTTGATCTTCATAAGTGGAATTTGAATGTGGAGGACCTTGAAACAAATCCGGATGACCAAGAGCAGTCGTTTGCAAAGCAGCAGCTTGGTCAACCTGCACGTAAAGGTGAGAGCAAACTTCTTGGCCTTTTTTGGAATAAGCGTGAAGATACTCTAGGTGTCCATTTCCCTGATAAATCAGCAGATCTGACAAAACGTGGTATTCTGGCTTACCTTGCTAAAGTTTATGACCCGTTAGGGATTGTGTCCCCTGTAACATTAGAGGGGAAGCTTATTTATCGTGAAGCCTGCAATCAGAAAATTGCATGGGATACTCCCTTACCTGCCAACATTGCTACCATGTGGGAAAAGTGGGAGAAAGATGTTCCAGAATCAGTATCGACACAACGTGCTCTTGCAACCCACCAGCAGCCGATAGAGAAAGTGAAAATCCACGCGTTTGGGGATGCAAGCGCCAAGGGCGTCAGTGAAGCTGTGTATGCTGTGGTCACACATGAGTCTGGATTGACGCAAGGCTTACTTACCGCCAAGTCTCTAGTTGCAAAACAAGACCTTACCATTCCACGGTTGGAGCTCGTTGCTGGCCATATGGCGGTCAACCTCGCTGTCAATGTTCGAGAAGCCCTGGATGGTTTTCCTTTAGACCCTTTCATACAGTGTTGGTTAGACAGCACAGCAGCCCTCCACTGGCTAAAGGACCATGGCGAATACCGGCAATTTGTAGCAAACCGTGTAAACAAAATGCAAAGCCATCCAAATGTATTATGGCGCCATGTCCCTACCTCTGACAATCCTGCTGACTTGGGGAGTCGTGGTGGCAGTGTAACGACAGTAACGTTATGGTGGAAGGGACCCATCTGGCTGGGAGACCCAGATGAATGGCCACCCCAGATCGTGACGAGTGCAAGTTCAGCCGGTGATGCGGAGAGGAAGGTTCAACAAGAACTCTTTGCAGGTGCAGTTGAGGGAAGTGATGACCTCGATCGAATCCTGGAAGAGTTCAGCTTGAGTAAAGCCAGGAGGATTGGTGGTTGGGTCTCGCAATTCAAACACAATTCTTGAAATCCTTCCAACAAGATTCAATGACCCTTGACAACGGCAGAGATTCTACAGCAAGAGTAGTTTTGGATCCAGAGAGCCCAAAGGCAGGGAGAAAGCAACGTGAAATTCCTAGAAGACAAGGCACAGCTAAATTTGAAGCCAAACTCGGACGGAATTCTAGTTTGTCAAGGACGTATCCAAGGATGATACCCGATTTACATCCCGGATTTCACCGTATTTGCAGTGAAGATTATTGAACACGCGCACGAGGTATCCTTACATGGTGGAATAAGTCTCACCATGGCGAAAGTCCGGGAAAAATTTTGGATTCCCCGCCTTCGTAATTTGGCAGAGCGAATCCTGAAGAAATGTTGGGGATGTAAAAGGTTTCACACAGTACCCATCCCAAGTCCACGCACTGGATTGTTACCCAAAGATCGAACCGAAGGCGACACACCCTTTAACGTGATCGGCGTGGATTTTGCTGGCCCTATTAAATACCGCATGAGTCCAAAAAAGGAAGGAAAGGCGTATGTTGTATTGTATTCCTGCAGCTTGACACGTGGTGTGTTCCTGGAGCTCCTGAGAGGCCTGGAAACTGGAGAATTCATACAAAGTTTGAAACACTTCATTGCAAGGAGGGGAAGACCCACCAAAGTGTATTCCGACAATGGCAAGACCTTTGTTGCTGCTGCTAAATGGCTGGCAAAGATCCAGTTTGACGAGAAATTCAACAACTTCCTGGCCAACCACTCCATAACCTGGCAGTTCAATCTCAGCCGTGCCCCTTGGTGAGGCGGGCAATTCGAGCGACTGATTGGTTTGATGAAATCTGCATTCTACAAATCCGTGGGAAAAGGGTTGCTATCTTGGTCAGAGCTCAGTGAGACCCTTCTCGACGTCGAGATTACCCTCAACAACCGCCCACTGACGTATATGGAAGAAGATATCCAGCTACCACCTTTAACCCCCAACTCCTTTATTGTTTCTAAACCCCAACAGCCTGCCAGAGCCTGTACCCCATCACCTCAAAGATAAGGATCTGAGGAAACGAGCACGATTCTTAAAGAAGTGTAAAGATACCATTTGGAAGCGTTGGTCGACCGAGTATCTACGAGCTCTCCGCGAGCGACATCGCCTAAAGCACCACAGCATGGGGAGTACGCTGAAGGTTGGAGATATAGTAATTATCGAGTCCACGGAGCGAAATAGGAATTGTTGGCCCCTAGCAATGGTTGAGAGCCTAATCGTTGGGAAAGACGGCTGTGTGCGAGGCGCTAAAGTACGTACGGGAAGAAGTGTTTTGGAGCGGGCTGTACAACAGTTATACCCCTTGGAGCTCTCCTGCGATCGCCCACCCTCAGTCAAATCTAAACCCTTGAACCACAATGAGAAGCCTTTTCAACCAAAGCGACAAGCAGCACTGAGAGCAGAGAGAGTAATCTGTGATATTGCTGTCGAGGATGAATCAGAATGTTAACAATTGAATCTGATATAGCTAATTGAACATATAGCGATTGTTGTTGTTTATGTTCTAAGTTTTTATTAGTACATATATCTCCTTATGAGCTATATGGGGGAGGGTGTGAAAAACGTTAGATCAGAGTAGAGATCAGACCTTGGCCACCTTGGCCATATTTGGTTAGATAATTTATTTCTGTTAATTATTGAAAAAACATGTGTGCGACGTGATCTGAAAAATATACAGTGAACTTTGTTCTCTGTGAGAAATCTACATTTTTCTAGCAAAAATATCAACGTTTTCGACAATGACCATCTGGCTTAATTTGGAATATGCCATTTTCATCAGTAGATACTATGACTTGATGTCCTGCACCATGCACATATAGTCAATTTCTGGTTTAAATTTAATTTTGTGTTGAAACAGACATGAAAGTAGAAAAGAAAAATGTCTAACAGGTTGACCAGAAAAAACTTCAGACAAAAAAGGATAAGATTTGTCATGTTTATCAAGCTTTTTTTGCGCAAATGCAACACGTGGACAGTTATATGTGTCATACTTGCAGTTGAGACACTTCAGATCGTACCAGTCCAATCAAACAAATGCACACTATTCATTGTGTATAAAAGAACAGACAATCTTCTTACTGCATTCCAATTGAAATATGTAATCTGCATTCTATGGGAAAAACAAAGAAAGAAACTAAACGCATAAGAAGTATTTACATTTAAAATAATATATATTTAAAGAAAAAAATATCTAAAAATGCCAACACAATAACTCTGTCTTTGTACTTTACTAGTATTCGAAAGCATATTTTTGCACAGGATACGATAGGAATAGTTATGGCAATAAACTTTCCTAAAGTCTCATATACATTGTTCATACAAGACTAAACACACTATTTCAGTGCCTAAAACATTAATTCTTCCTGTTGTTGCTTTTCAAAGGCATCATCCATTTTGATATTTGCAATGCAGCGTAGTTGTTTGCCATAGAAAACATAGTAAAACATATTTAAAATAAGTTTATTGTCAAGGGTGAAAGGGCCTTCGCATAACGAATAAAATCATGTGGAGAAAAAAACATAAACTCCGCAAAAACAATACTTACAAGATAATTGTGATCTTTATCATTAGCTTGATAATCTAAAACACATAAGTATGCATAAATAGATTAAAAAAGAATAAACTTAATAAAATAGACAAAAAAAGTGGCAGTAACTCGTTCACATTGAATGATAAAATTCAATTTTACAGTGATCAGTTAATGAACTCAACAATTGCTGAATAAAATTTACACCTTTTGCACACTTCACTTTGTTTGGTGGCACTTAAGCATATACATTTGCCATCTAAATGGCATACCTAATATGCTCCAAGATACAGTGGCCCACAAGTATCACGGCAAATGTTCCAAATGACAAGGGCAACGTTATTTTCAAATCAGCAACAAATATTTTCAACAAGGTGCAAACATTCGACAACTAGGTTGACAAAAGTTTCAGGTTATCAGTAACAATTTGATATTCATGACAAAAGCAATTAAACTGTGACAAATTTTTTATGCTCGCGGCAAAACGATATTCCACGGCAGAAGAAAGAAAAGCTGAAGTTAATATCTCAAATTGACAAGGTGCCTTACTTAAACCACCTATACCAACTGTGCGTATACAACAATTAAATAGAAAATGGCGGGAGTCGAGGAGATAGCTTCAGAATATGAGCTCATTAAAGAATACTTTAACAAAGGTTTTAAATACTATGCATGTCACCGAAGTGTTGGAACTCTGAAAATATTGATTGATCGCCACATCCAAAAATGTTGACGTTTCCACCCCAGAACGAACACAGGTATAACTGAAAACAAAAATCTGAGAGTATTACTATATTGGTGATTCTAGTTGATTTCTACACGCTTTATCGTATATTTTCGGCTGTAAATAAATATTTTTCTGGAAGGGGACGCAGGTACGAATTTAAAGTAGAACACGAGGGTGACTTTGAAACGAAAAATTTACAAAATTTTTTTGTCAATGAACAAGAAATGAAAAGCTTCACACCTGATATGCTGATCAAAAAACTACAAGAGAAGTGCAAATTTCAAAATATTTTAAATATTAAATAATTATATGGATCACGACAGAGACTGGATTGACCGTAGATGTTCTGACTTTGAGTCGTTTATTGATATGATCGAATCTGCTGAAAGTGTCACAGAAAGAGAGGATATTTCACAAATATCATTAAAAGTTCATAGTAGTGGAGGGCTGTCACCATTAGAGTTTACAATTTAAGACGCAGTACGGCTTGACGACGTGGGTCTATTTTACTGAAAAATTAGTCCAAAAGCAGTGCTAAGCACAACAATTAGGAAGTTTACAATCCACAACGCTAGAAGCACGACGACAGGGAAGCTAAATGTATAAATTTATAGTCTCAAGAAGTCCTTATAGAGAATTTGCAACCACGTAGTGACCATGAGGATGAATGAACGCGCCACCAAGTTAAGCCTTTTTATGCCTTTGTGGGGACGTAGAAGTTTTGCGACGTTAAAGTAATAAAAAATATGGCATCGTTTGCCTTAACCTATTCGCTACCAGATTTTCAGAAACATTTTAAGTCTTTATTGTTGCACTTAGCATTGGTTTGGACTAATTATTCAGTAAAATAGACCCCACGTCGTCGAGCCGTACCACGTCTTAAATTGTAAACTCTGTATTATCTCAAAGCCAGAAATTGCCAAACTCCGAGAGACTTTACTCTCAGTCCCCTAGCAAGCAAAACGTTTTGAAGAAAAAAACTACACTCATGTTTAATTTAAATGACGAATTTGATGATATCGATGATGGAGTTATTGGCACAGCTCTTGACGATGTTGACAAACTCGTGCAAGACAAGGTCTTGATGAATAAGAGGCAAATATAACACGACTAACAGGTCAAAATTTTTACCTATCTCCCACGCAGAAATTTTTCGAAAAGCTCAAGTCTAAGGAAGAGCGACTTCTTACTGTGGTTAGAGAGAAAGAGCATGAAATAACAGAATAAGAGCGAAGTTTTCAACAACCCAAAAATACCCCTAAAGCTCCACTGTGCATGAACTGCCACCAACCAGGTCATAACAAAGCCCACTGTGTGTATGTTCCTTGTGTATCAGCCACTTTATGTCACAATATCAAACACCATTCAGATGAGATGAAGTTTTTAAAGGGAAAACAAGAGGAACTTAAAACCTCGAAAGGTAAACTCACAAGAATTCAAGATGATTTAAAAAGCAAAACGCAAATGTTGAGCGGTGTGCAAGATTCGTTTGTTGTGAAAGTTCAGTCCGACTTGATTAACAGTACTCCTGAAAAGTATATACGAAAAACTATCTGTGGACAAGTTGTCCCAAACTGGTTACTGGTGAACTCTGATGTCAGAAAGTTAGACAGAGTTTGTCATGGTAAAGTGCCTTCTAAAGCAGAAATTCACCCCTGTTACAGAGTTGTGACGATCCCTTTGACGTACTAGGCAAACCAGGTAATGATAGCGATTGCAGCGATGACAAGCACATTAATCAAGTCAAAAAGTTATGGGAAAAGAAAGGAATACTTTCCTAGGTCGTGGGAAAGTTCCTAACAGCAGTAGTCATACAAAATCAAAAACAGTGTGTGAAACTAAAATATCGACAAGCTCGGCTATACCTGATCGGTTTGGTAAACCAAAAAGCAGATGTGAGGAAGACTATTTGCTTCAAATTGGATTGTCGCAGAGTTTAAAAACTACAGCTGCGGAACAAAACGACACGTCTGCCCAGAACATTATTAATATTGACAAGGCCAGAAACGAATCAGAAAGCGAACAGGGCTTGCATATGCTTCTTGAAGCAGCGAAAATTCTCAAAACATAACCTTACATGTCTGAATATTTGGTGATCAAGTAAGGTAGGATTTTGAGACAGTTGGGTTTTACTTCAATCTTTTTAATATTTTGATAATATTTTAATGATACGGTTTGGTGAACGTTAGGTATCTTATGGTATGCAACATTAATTTTTTATGCAAACTTGTCACAATTACAAACTAAATAGTTTTATTCTGTTGTATATATTCATTGTACTATTCTACAGTTTAATAGTCATAGCTGTTCCTGTAAGGCAGAGTTTATGGAAGTCACCGTTGTACTTTTCGTGCGCCAAATATGCTGTATATCAGCTCAAAACAAAGACTGTGATAAAGTTTTTTGGCATCAGGTTTGGCGCCACTGAAAAGATTACACAAAAGAAGAGTTCGACATAATGAAGTCCAAACCAAACCTTGAATATAGTAGTATTTTATATATTTTTATTTTTATTTTCAAGGTGCGGTCACTAAGCCAAAGAATTAGTATATTTTACTATTACAAGAAATTGCTGACAATGTAAAAAATAGGGTAAAATC
>JAOBYK010319469.1:0-18534 GCA_025434845.1 Phenganax subtilis | reverse complement strand
GATGATAAAGACTTGGAACCAATAACAAAAAAGAAAAATATCATCAAGAAAAAACGACCCATCAAGCCAGAAGAGCTTGCGCAATTTGTTGAAGAAATCGTGAAGAAAGGTAAATGAATTTTTTTAATTTTGGGAAGATCTAGTTTTTTAGTTTCTTTTTTTTTAAATTTCAAAAAGTCAATGTGCATTCATTTTATTGAATGTGTTGTAGATCCTTGTGCTGCACGTGATTGTGACCATGGTTCAAGATGTGTTGCAGAAGCTGATGACTCAACTATATGCAGTTGTCCTGTTTCATGTGCAACCTCCAGGAAATCTGTATGCAGTAGCAGTGGCATCACATACAAAAATGAATGTGAAATGGTGCGTAGGTTATGTGAGGCTGGAATGACTGGGAAGGTGCAGAAGGAAGGTCCTTGCGGTAAGTTTTGAGTATGTACTCATAGTTTTAGATTTTGTGTAGAATTAAGGGTTGTTTTTGAGCATACCTGTGTTGGATGGAAAGTTTTTTTTTAAACTTGTTTTTTTCAACTCGTCTGTTTTATGATATACTGATGTGATTATTTTACATGTTTTTGTGCCATCTTAGTGTACAAGAAGCCTCTTGATCTTGCATTCCTGATTGGGCCTGCTGGAAAAGATGCAGAAAAAGTCTTTAACGAAGGAAAATTAGTAATTGAAAAAATGTTGAAATCTTTTGAAGTGTCAAAACCAAAAACACATGTCGCGATTGTGGACTATAGTGGGATACCATCTGTTAAACTTCCTTTCAATTCCGGACAAGATGGAAATTTGGTGAAAGAAAAGTTGAAAACTCTTTCTCATGGTAGTGGAGGACTCTTGGTGAATGGTTTGAAGCTTGTAGCTGAAGAGCTCTTCACTCTAAAACATGGCTCACGACTGGCAGCAAGGAAGACTCTTGTTGTTGTCACTAACGATGGAGATGTTCCAGAAGCTGAAAAAGAGAAGAAGAGATTGAGAAAGAGAGGTGTGAAAGTCGTAGTTTTGGTAGTTGGTGATAAAGTAAAAGTCGAAAAGGTGAAAAAACTCCCTACTACTCCAAATCTCTTGGAAATGATGGAAACTTTACAAAAGAAACCTCAAGTTATTGATGAGTTAGTTGAGAAAGTAACACAAGGTATGGTTGTTGAAGCATTTTGTATTTCAGGAACAGCGGTTGCTTATTTTTAATAAATATCCTTTTATAGAATTTATGAGCTGCAAGGATGTTAAAGCCAGTGGTGCAAGCGAAGATGGCGAGTATTTACTTCATGTGAGCAAGAAATGTAAAGATCCTATCAAAGTCTATTGCCATGGTTTATCCAGTAAAGATCCCAAAGAATATTTGAACCTGCCTTCAGGTAGCCGAAAAAATTATGCTATTGTGTACGACAAACAGCTTCCTACATCACCTGTCACTGCACGATTCCAATGCGATGGTCCAGTGGGGAACAAAATTTACCAAAATCATGGGAAGACATACTTCGCCAAGATCAGATTGAATGTTGATGACCTTACAGTTACTTTGGACGATTATGAATTTGCTGACATTGTTCCTGGTGGTTCTGCTGTTCCTTTTGCTACCGCAGGTGATTGTTTCTCCATGAATCCTGGCCAATGTCGCAGAGGCAGCTTCATGGTGGATCTCATGGACACTGGATTGAAAGTGCAAGATAGTGTGAAATGGAAGAATCAAGGTTATCCGTCTGATATTGAGATGCAAGAGTTTACCAAGACTGATCTGGGTATGGTTATCTCAGCTAAATGTGGTGGATGGTGTGGTCAATGCTCACCTGTTGGTCCTTTGTTTCTACAGCAAGTTTGCAGTATACCAGAAAGTGAGTCTTGGTTGTGCAATAAACATAATTAGCATTTGATGAAATTTACTGCAGATTAAATACTGAATACATTGATATCAGTAATCTTACTGTCATAAGATAGTGAGTGATCATTTTTTCTCACTTTTCTTGTAAATGTTTTCACTAATGTTTTCACTAAATGTTTTCACATACAAGAATACTCGATAAAAGAAAAAGCTTTTCCTGTTTTAATTATAGCTGTCTGTTGACCCCTATCTCTGATATAGTGCTTAATGTAAAGTAGATACCTGTACGTTGATCATCGAATGTGCTTCTACTCTTAGCTTGTCAAGATTCTGTTGATGTTGGTTTTGCTGTGGATGGTTCGACCAGTGTAAAGTCATCGATGTTATATTCAATGACGCAACTCATCTCTAGCACCCTTGGATTCTTTGAAATGTCTGACACATCCACCCGAGTCGGAGTGATGGAATACAGCGAGACGGCCACAGTTTGGATCAGGTTTCTCTTATTATCTAAATTATTTCTTCAGGCTAGCTCTATCAGTTTTATTATTTGTTTAGGACAGTTCTATTAGGTTAAAATGTTCTTTATAAAAAGTAATCCTTTCAAACAAAAGTAAGGTTTGAAAAGGAGAAAAAGTAAATGGAAAAGGTGCATTCCTTATCATCTTAACAACATGCGAGTTTTAAAATATACATATAATTTATTTTAAATTTGTTACAGATTAAATCAGCATTACAATATCGCAGCTCTTGAAGATATATTATCCAGAATGACAGCAAGCAAGGGTGCAACATTCTATGACAAGCCTTTAAAAGAAGCTGTGTCAATGTTCAGCACCAGCAATGGTGGTAGGGATTCCGTTCCAAACGTGTTCATACTGTTCACAGATGGAAATTCACATCACGAGTTCCAGGAGGCTGCGAATGTGTTGAAGAGAACCGGTACGATTGTTATAGCTGTCGGTATTGGGAAATATGTGAAGGAATATCAGTTGAAGGATATTGCCAGTTCTGGATATGTGTTAAGAGTAAAGTCGTTTGAAGAACTGGAAGGTATTGGAGGCCAACTAGCGTCACTGACATGTAAAGGTTTGTTCATTAACTGAATTTATTTTTATAACTTTGCTAAAGGCTTTCTTTTATTTCGTTACTGGAGTAACTTGTGATATTAGAGAGATTGCTTGAGTTCGTCAAATATTTTGCAAATCTCTTCAAGAGAGTGCAGCTTTACGCTGTTTCTCATGAAAAACAGTTAGTTCCTTTCATTTGTCATTGTTTTCAATGTATAATTTTAAGTTTGATTTTGTTTATCCTCCTCTGTGGTCAGCTCTAAATTTACTGTTTCATATTTCCTATAGATCTGTGTTCCAACACCAAGTGCGATTTCTACGGTGCTTGCACAGTTATTGACGATGGCACACCAGTATGCAAATGTCCTGAGAAATGCCCAAAGAAAGTTGATTATGTTTGTGGCAGCGATGGCCAGAACTACGAAAATGACTGTTTGTTACGTCTTGAGGCTTGTAAGAAGAAAAAACGGTTGTCTGTCATTAAACTTGGAAAATGTGGTAAGCATGACCTACAACCTGTAAGATAACGTCGCTTAAATTATTGTCCATGGCGTTAAAGCTCTTTCACTGACATTTTAAAAATATTTTAGAAGAATTATAGATACTAGTCTGAAAACTATTGTTGCAGGATTGTGTTCACAAAAGTCCTGTTCAAGTTACGCCAAGTGCGCATTGAAGGATGATGGAAGAGCGGAATGCATATGTCCAACATTGAGCAGCTGTCCAAAAGATATCAAACCAGTATGTGGGGTAGATGGTGTCACTTATGTAAATGATTGCTTCAGGAAAGTGGCGAGTTGTAGGCTGAATAAAGTTGTTCCTCTTGCTCACTCTGGGCAGTGTGGTACGTAGATCTGTGACAATCATCCTCAGAAATTTGACAAAAAAAAACACTAGTGCAAGTGCAATATTGTCTTAAGGAAAGTCTAGAAACTCAAAGTTCTCTGTTCAAATCCTACTCAAGATCACTTTTTTTTTATTTTCTGCAGTTTCAAAATGTTTTCACTCACTAGAAATTGGAGTTTCATGAACTAAAACAAGAATCCTAAGCTTGTTGTTCTTCACACTCATTGATTCTAATTTATCTTCCATTTTTACAGGCATGTGCAAAGCAAAGAAATGCTCTCGCTATAGTAAATGTTTTGTCAGCAAGCAAGGTAAAGCAAGGTGCAAATGCCCAGATGAACGAACTTGTCCTCAGGTTGTGAATGCAGTTTGTGGCAATGATAACGAAACCTACCTGAATGAATGTGTTATGAAGGCAAGATCTTGCAAGAAGAATGTTTTGATTGAGAAGAAAAAAGATCAAGCCTGTGGTAATATATCCCTCTTTTGTACAAAAATGATGCCTGATATTTTAGATGATAAAGACCTCAACGAAACAAAATAGTTGTACAAAGAAAAGATTTCCTCGCTTTTAAAAACTTCTTACGGAGCCGGATGCATTTTAAATAGCTTTAGAACAAATAGGTTACTCGGCGTGTCAGAGTGCTCCTCAATACATGAACACTGAAAATCGTGTTATGATTACAACTAAGGTCCACGACTAGGTCAGGTATTGGAAACACTGTCGGTTGTACATGTGTTGATTGCAAAAGTCTTGCAATTCATTATTGGTTTACATGCTTGCTTTAACAATTTTTTACCAATCTTGAAATGCACTTTATTTCATTTCAGATGTGTGTACGTTTGTAAAGAGCTGTAAAAACCATGCAAAGTGTGTAGCAAACGATGACAAGACAGTGAAATGTATTTGTCCAGTAAAGAAAGATTGTACTGAACCCAAGAACACAATTTGTGCATCGAATGACAAGACATATGATAACGAATGTTTGATGAAGGTTGACGCTTGCAAGAAAAAACTACCATTGAAAAAGAAACACGATGGACCTTGTGGTAAAATTTGAAATAAGTTGATATGAGATAGTTTTCGGTGAAACATAAACAAGTTATGAGAATTCCAACTCTAATGCAGTTTTGTTTCATCCAGCCTCCGAGACTCAGGGTGGTATAAAGTTTCTGTGGTTTTGGATTTTTTTCAGGTGCATGCGAAGCAAAGATTTGTCCCAACTACGCCAAGTGTAAAGCTGAGCCAGATGGTCGTGCAGTTTGTGTATGTCCACCTAAGTCTTCTTGTCCTCTACACTTTGATCCTTTGTGTGGTAGTGATGGTCAAACTTATCCCAATGAGTGTGAACTTCAGGCTGCAGCTTGTAGAGCTGGCAAACAAACTGTGCCTCGCCATAGAGGAAAGTGTGGTAAGGTTCTTTCTTTGTTCCTTTAACGAAATTTAAGGATTTTGTTGCGGGAAATAAGAGAGTGTAAACTGGTTGTTGCCATGCATTGACATGGTATGGTTTGGAAAAACACTTTTGAACAGAAAGAATATAAATTGAATTAGTTCAAAGTGGTCCCCGTAAAATTCAGTAGTTTATTTGCTGTAGCTACAACCGGGTTTCTTTGCTCGTGTAGGCGTGTGCTCAACATTGAAGTGTGAAGATTATGAAATATGCAACGAGGTGAATGGCACTGCTGTTTGTGAATGTCCCACCGTTGATTCTTGTCCACGAGATGTAAAGATTGTCTGTGGTAGTGATGGGAAATCCTATCTGAACAAATGCAGGATGAAAATAGAAGCTTGTAGGAAAAAGAGATCGATTGTGAAAAATCATGATGGAATTTGTGGTAAGTCAGAAATGATTGATACCTACCAGAAAAACTTAATTTTCTCAAATGAGTTAATCTACATGATCCAAAAAACATTAATGTAACATACAATACTACATGGCTATTGAAGAATTAATATAATTATAATAGCAAATCATAAGTGCGACTTTTTAAATTTTTAGTACCATGTTCGATGTCCAGCTGTAGAAACAATGGAACATGCAGCCTTAGAGATGACGGTTCGACATTCTGTTCATGCCCTGATGCCAAAAGCTGTCCTAAAATTACAAAGCAAGTTTGTGGTAGTAACAGACAAACATTCAAAAACGAATGTCACCTCCGGGTGACTGCTTGTAAGCTGGGATCACCAATCTATGTAAAGAAAGATGGAGTATGCTGTAAGTACATCATTTGTGTTGATCGTTGCTTAAACGAGAACTAAGTTATTGTTATAGCTGGTGTTCATCAAGGTTTTGTTTTGCACTACATTCGTTGATATTTGAATATTCAACTTACCCACCATACGTTTTACTAGGTCAAAAAAAGGTTTGAAGCGGTACTGCCATGCCTGATGTGATTGCTCCCTCGTGCTCTTCAACTCTTACTCTCCAATTTAGTCTAACAGCCTTAAACAGTAACTCGTCACCTTTTTCAAGGTTTCATCTTGAAAGTGTATTGGGTTATTGTTGGTAGTTTTTACTTCCATTCATCATTACATGGACTTTCGAACAAGAATCAAACAACTCTTTTAGTATTGAATACATTTATGCTTGATTTCATACAAAAATATACCCAATAAATGCTGTTTGCTATAGTTACTACCATTCCATGCTGTTTTTGTTAACTTGAGCAAAGAATGACAGAATTGAACCATATGATGGGTCCTGAAAGAAAGGGTCCGGAATTTCTTCATATTACTACCACTGAGCCGTTCTAATATATTTTTTTCAACAACAGCACCATGTGCATTCGCAAATTGCAAAGAGAATAGGATTTGCTCGGAGAAGTCGGACAGGACAGTGCAATGTGCTTGTCCCAGGAATTGTCCATCTGCCAGAGATCCAGTGTGTGCTAGCGATGGTAAAACATATTCCACAAAATGTCACATGGAGAAAGAATCTTGTGAAAAAGGGAAATTTCTGGAAGTTCAAAAGAAAGGAACTTGTGGTAGGCTGTTGTTTTCATTACACTTTGCTTTCAAGACTTCTGTGAATCAAGAACATAACCTCGAGAATAATACATTTGTATTTAAAATAGATTGGAAATTGACAGTAAATGGCTGTTAATCTATTTTAGATGCCTGTTCCAACATGAAATGTCGTGGTGATTCTAAATGTGTGGTTGAAGGGAATGGAAAAACTTCATGCAAATGTCAAGATCCTAGGAAATGTCCACGAACGGTCAAGGAAATTTGTGGTACAGATGGTAGAACTTATAAGAATCAATGTTTGCTCAAAGCAGCCTCATGCAAGGGACGGAAACGGATCAGAGTAGCTAGGGATGGACCATGTGGTGTGTATTGTACTTGGATATTTTAATCTTTTGTGCTATACAGTTCCTATTCAAAAGAATTATATGCTGCTGAGAAAGAATTGGATAAAAGAGATCTATTTGTTTTGTTTTCTGTACGTGTTGCAAATGTTTATTATTTTAGGTTTAATCGAGAGCTTCTGCTCTTTGAAGAATTGCAAATATGGCAGTGTTTGTAAAAGAGGAAAGTGTGCGTGCCCAAAAGTTGCTGAATGTCCTGCTGATCCACGGTCTGTTTGCGGAACGGATGGACGCACTTACCAAAATCAATGCCATCTTGATGTCACCTCCTGTAAAAGACAAATATTGCTTGAAGCTACTAAAGTTGGAGAGTGTGGTAAGGATTGGTAATCTGGCAACTGGTCATGCAATGCTGTGAACCTAGATGAAATACAATGGGTGTCTAATGATTTGGCTGATACAAATGCTTAGAAATTTTCATTGTATCACCAATTTTCAACCAACCATTTCATGATCAGTTATCAGCAACAATCCATTTCACTGCAAGTAGGAATAGATTGCGTGTGATGGAATGTTTCAAAGAAAAATTAATTTCCTTCAGAATCGTGTTCTGGGAGAAAATGTTCGAACCATGGAAAATGCGTAGCAATGCAAGGAAAATCTTCGAGATGCAAATGCCCCAACCTTGGTGATTGTTCTCGTAAGATTGAGCTATTATGTGGGAAGATGGACCGAAATACATATATCAATGAATGTGCACAGAAAGTTCACAGCTGTAGAAAACAGAAATCACCTGGAGCTTTGCTGGATGGTTATTGCTGTATGTTGTTACAAATGTTAAACTTGTTCATCATAAGTCATTCTTGATGTTTCCCAGTGTCCATTGTCGATTATCTTTGGAGGAAAAATTGATTTGTAATTGACAGTGGATGTTGATCATCGATGATCACTGACAATGAATTGTGACTGGTGTACGAAAACGGGATATAATCTCGAGCTCTTTTGCCACATCCTCTCACTTTACTTTTTATTCCTCCATGATTTTCTACCTTTTTCTACTATAGGTCTTTATCATTTGTCACCCTAGTACCTGTAATTCAAGTGTTTGTATATTCTTGTGTATTTTTTAGCTGTTTGTTCCTTGGTCAAGTGTCCTTTCAATGGTGAGTGTAGTCCAGCAGAAAATGGTGGCGTCAAATGCTCCTGCATAAAGAGATGCCCTCGGGTAAAAGACACTGTTTGTGCTGACGATGGATTGACATACTACAGCAAATGTGTCATGAAGAAGAAGAGTTGTGAGAACAAGAAACTACTGAAAGCTGTCCATAAGGGTGCATGTGGTAAGAAGTGTGAAAACATAATTATTAATGAGACAATACAAAACATGTAATCGCTTCAATGGACAATGTGAGTTCGAAACTCACTATCTCTCTCTTTATATACCATACAGTATTTGTCATACTTATATGTTAATACATGACTCTTCATACGAAAACAGACTTTGCCATGGTTTAACAGTGCTCTAAAGCTTGCCATGCATGCATTCATTGTCCTATTCACTCCATTTCTAGGACTGCGCACACATTATGACCTGCAATTCCCTGGGAAAGAGAATGATTATGTAGAATTGAAGGACATTCCTAAGTTAAAAGAAGTAACCATTGCATTTTGGATAAAGACGAAAGACAAGACCAAGAAAGGAACTATATTCTCATACTCGGTGCCTGGAAAACGGAATGCACTAACTTTGGCGGATCCGAGTGGTTTTGTGCTGTATATCAATGGTGATGAGAAGGATGGAGTTCACAAGTGAGTGATACTCGACTGCAGTGAGCTGGATTCGAATAATTTATCATGTGTTGCCTTACTTGTGCAGAGATCACATCTTTTTTTGAAAGAGTATCCAAGTTTACCTTTTCCTGTTCACTTCTGTAGTAATACCTGATTGCCGAGAAATTGCACTAGCATGTAATCTTATGAAGACAACGTTTTAAGGCCAGAGCTGCACTAAAGTATTTTGTTTGTGCAGCTAAGATTTCTCAATGATTTTTTAATCTACGCTGCTTAGGAAAACTGGTGTAGTTGTGAATGACGACAAATGGAATCAAATAACATTGACGTGGCAGAACAGGGATGGTTCTTGGAGAATATTCAAGAACGGCAAGCTGGCAGCTAGTGGACGAGACTTTCAAAAGCAAGTAACTATTCCTTCTGGAGGAACTTTGATACTTGGTCAATTGCAAGAAGATCCTGGGTACCGCTATGAACCCAACTGGTCGTTGATAGGACGCCTCAGTCAGTTTAATGTTTGGTCGAAGGAATTACCATTGAGCCAGATCAATGCTTTGGCTCAGTCATGTTCCAAAGGACGAGGTGATGTGGTCACATGGTGTGACGTTAAGAAAATGGTGTTTGGTGATGTCAAGGTTGTCATGCCGTCAGTATGCCCAAACAATAAAGAGGGTAAACTTGCCTCCTTCCTTTTTTTTGCTTCATATTATTGTGTTTTTTTTCAAATATACGCCTCTGTAGCGTCCAATTTTTCTTTAAAGTGTAACATATGAAGTGCTTTCCCTTTTAGATCCATGTTGTGGGGCTGTATGTCCTCAATACACGAAATGCATTGTTAACAGAGAGGGAAAAGGAGTTTGTGTTTGTCAAAATTTGGATGAGTGTCCTGCAGAACAAGACTTGGTTTGTGCTAGTGATGGCAAGACATATGGTAATAAATGTGTTATGAAGGCCTCAGCTTGTAAGCAAAAGAAATCCATTGAAGTTGTAGCCAATAGAAGATGTGGTAAGTCTTCTAATAAATCTGCGAATCAAGGTTCTAGGGTTTTGAAACTGTACATTAGCTGCGGTTGAATACCATGCTGTGTATGTTTATGAAGAAGATTGTAACTTGATGTTTTTAGCCCTAGCTTGAGTCACCTAAAAACTAGCTGGTTCAAAACACTGCAATCAATGTACCAGCATTCGAGCATTTACCTAGTTCTATGATCCATGAAATCACTATCGTATCTTTAGACGCATGTGTTGAAACCAATTGTAAATATCATGCCACATGTGAAATTGGTGTAAACGGATCACCGGTGTGTGTGTGTCCTGCAATAAAAAGCTGTCCAGCAATGATTAAACCAGTATGTGGCAGTAATGGAAAGTCTTATATCAACGAATGTCGCCTTAAAATTGATTCTTGTAAGAAGAAAAAGAAAATATTAGTGAAGAAGGAAGGCATTTGTGGTAACTTCAAACTTTACTTCCATTTATTTAATGCTGTATGGCGTGCAAATTTAGCTAAAAACTTTGCCACGTCTTAACTGGAAATTTTTTAACCTATAAGGAGCAATTATATTGTTTTTGCAGATCATTGTATGTTTACAAGTTGTCCATTTTACGGCTCGTGTTCAGTTGATAAGTTAGGATCAACCAACTGTAGCTGTCCAGAGGAATACTCTTGCCCCAAAGGAGAGGTGTGTGCATCTGATGGCTTGACATATACCGATGAATGTGCTATGAAGAAGAAAGCATGCACAAATAAGACAGAACTGGTGGTTGTACACAAAGGAGCCTGCAGTAAGTGATGCTACAGTATATAAAGAGTTAGAATGACAAAAAAAGAGGTATTTTGTATCTGTTTCGTTTTCATCATTATTGTCATCATCATCATCATTGTTTCTATCGTTATCTCCTTATCTTCTCAATCCACCTTGTCTGTTTTCACATCATGCTCGCTGTGTTATCGTCGTCGTCGTCGTTGTCCCTCTTCCTGTTAACATCATCCTTTTGGTCATCTTTCTTTTTCATTGTACCCATCTTCCCTCATATTTCTTTTTCATTCATTAATATTAGTAATCTCTATTGCTTAAGATGCTTGTACTGGAGAAAAATGTGAGCTATTCGCTAAATGCCATGTGGTCAATGGTGCTCCACAGTGTGTGTGCCCTACAACTGATTGCAAAAGCTCAGGACCTGTGTGTGGCAGTAATGATAAGACATATCCGAATCGATGTCATCTTCAAGCTGAAGCTTGTCTCACAAAGCGAGGCATATATGTTGTTAGTAATGGAACTTGTGGTAAGACGCACTATGACACATTACAAAGTAGGAGATTTAGTCCTAGTTAAGGCCATTTTACACTATCAAAGTTTCTGTGATCAACGTAGGAATTTTTCACAGGGAAATTCTACGTTCTGAAAAATTTCGAAGAAATATCGGAGTGAAATTGTTCAGTGTCGAGCACTGTATTTGTTCCCTCAAATATTTTTAGCAAATGCTTGAAAACTTAGGATTTACCTATCCAAAATTTCCACTTTGATCACAGGAACTTTTACTGTGTAAACCGGGCCTTATTCATCTCGATTGACTCATGCAACAGCTTCGAGAATAGATATAAGTTATCCTGTTAATTCTGTCCTTCCAAAGAAATATATTGAAAGATCATTCTTTGTAATTGTAATCATTCTCTTTAAGATCCGTGCTCTAAGAAAGTGTGCAAGTATTACTCCAAGTGTGAGATAGACTCCGGTAACCAACCGTACTGTGTTTGCCCGAGAGGAAAATGTGCTAAGAGTCATGAACCAGTGTGCGGAGATGATGGAATCACTTACGACAGTCATTGTGCTTTGAAAGTTGAATCATGCGCGAAGAAGAAACCCATTAGAGTCAAGAACCAAGGCGTTTGTGGTGAGAATTATTCCATGAAGATGTTAAAATTGAAACTTACTCGTTACATATTCATAAGAAGGAATGATTTGCATTTTGTGAATTTGGCCACAAACAGTCCAAAGAGCGGCTTTAATGCGTTGCGTTTGTTCTAGCACTTACTTTACATCATTTCTTTGCTCTGTTAGGTATCATTGAAGACTCGTGCACATTGAAAACATGCAAACACTATGCTGTCTGCGAGAAAGGTAAATGTATGTGTCCGACCAAAGATCAATGTTCGCCGTCTTCAGAACGCGTGTGTGCCAGCGATGGAAACATGTACCAAAATGAATGTCATATGAGAGTGGAATCTTGCAGAATGGGCAAAACGTTAGTTGATGTTGGAACTGAAAAGTGCTGTAAGTGTACTATAATTTTTGTCTATTGTTAGTCAGCTTAGTATAAGATTAGTAAACTAGTTCTCATCATCAATTGATTCTGGTGTTTCTTCATTTAATTTTTATATTCTTACTCCATAGATTCTTGTCGCTTTGCAAAATGCCCTGTCAATGGTAAATGTACTTTGAAAGAAGATGGAACAACAACATGCAAATGTCCAGATCAAAATTCTTGTCCCAAGCAATATAATCGAGTTTGCGGAACAAATGACAAGACTTACAATAATTCATGTCATCTCAAAGTGGACGAATGTCGAAAAAATAAACTTATTGGTATTTTAAAGCATGGCTCTTGCGGTAAGTTCTCAACTACGACTTTGGCGCGGTTTTGTTCTACCTCATTCTATAGTTGTTTATCAGGGGTAGGTCAAACGTCGCTCTTCTCGTGTACCGTACCTAATGGAAATGTGTCTAAGGTCGTTGTAAGCCTATGCACGCTGAAAAATTCCCAGCGTGTGTGATATAAAAAATGTTGAAATCTTTTCTCTTCACTCTTCACGCTTTTTTGCACAACCTCCAATTGTGTCGAAAACAGTTCCACATTTCCGTCAGACATTACCAATCCATACATTTGCCCAAAAAGTCGTTTTTAACGGGAATACTTGGAAATATTTGTTTATGAAGTTTCAAAGTCTTTGTATGTTTACCCTTTTGTCAGTTTATTCATACTGATAATCTCGATGTAATTTTAAGTTTTGCTGAGCGCCCTAATTTAACAACCTTTTCTTTTTTATGTTTCCTTTGGATGTGCTAATTATTACAGATGAAGGTAAATTTTATATTTTGAACGACAAAGTTGGACGCATGTGAGTGCATTCACGCTCCATAGGTAAACCGAAATTCTTTTTTTGTTGCAGTTGTGAAATTTTTCCGAGGGTCATCTTACATGCTGTTTGATACGCCTTTGCGAATGATTGGCAAACTAACTAACGTCGAGTTTAACATTCGTCCTGTCCAAGAAAACGGTATTCTGCTTTACACTGAAGGAGAAGTCGACTTTATTGCAGTTATTTTGAATAACGGACGCGTCGAATTCATGTAAGCTCTTAAAGAGTGAAGTATCTTTGCATTTACGATCTATCCGTGTGGTGTTTTCCATGGGGTGCTGTAATCGCCTCTGGTTTAGTACAATAAAGTAACAGCATTGTTTTCTCTTCAGGAAAAACCTTGGTGATGGAGTAGCGACGATGAACACTCGCAAAAAGTTGGCAATGAACAAATGGTACCACGTGAAAATCACGAGGAAAGATGCAACAACGCAAATGTTTGTTAACCAAACCGATAATGGACAATCAGAACTTCAAACTGTCACATCACCGCGAAAGTTCGACACTTCAAACATTGGCGCTAAGTTATATCTTGGTGGAGTTGAAGATATACCACCCAAGTAAATAATTTTTCTACTCTGATCCAATGGTGCGGATTTAAATCGGAAAAAAGGCCGATAAAAAGATCACGATACATTGCATTACTGTTGTGTAGTACAGCCATTTTCATTATCGCTTTATTCTTCTCTGTTTCTTGATTTCAATGGCTCCCTGTTGTGTGTTATAAGCTGTGCTATTCAGATCCTCAATTGGAGAGCAAAATTGTTGGGCGTTAGCCGTAGAAAAGTAGTTTAAGTGCCACACTAGTTGATATCCTCTTTATTTCTTCTTTACTTAGACATTTTTCTAAAAATGTGAAGACGTTGGGCATCAAAGATGGCTACGTTGGCTGCTTGAAACTTCTTAAGATCAGTTTCGTTGATTATGATTTACTCTATCCTGGGGCTCATATCATTAAGCAAAGAAACATTGTGACATGTCCTATTGATCCCTGTCTGACAAACCCTTGTGAAAATGGTGGACGATGCAAATTTTACCCGAAAATGGGCAAAACGTATCTCTGTTTGTGTCCGAAAGGTTATGTCGGGAAACGATGCCAGGCAAAAGGTATATAAGACATGCACCCTACACATTCGCTACTCTGTTCTCTATAGACGGTACTGTATTACAAAAAAGCCTTTATTTATTTGCGTACCAATATGTGTCCTTTACTTTTACAATGTTTAATTTGCAGTTCTTTGACGGATATTTTTCTCCAACCTCGGCTTAGCTTCCAAATACTATTTTATTACTCTAGTATTTTTACACTTGATCAATTTCACAATTTTCTCATGAAATTTGCGCAAGGCGTCAGATACCTGATGTTAAAGCACAATATGAAAGTCTAGACGTTGTTAGTCTTTTTTTGGCACGTTGTTGATGCACTTCTTATGTTCCAGACGACCCCGTGTACTTAAAGGGAGCTGGATCCTATGCTGAGTTGCCCGTGTTCCGTGACAAAGCGAAGTTTGCTGTCTCCATGGATGTTCGACCTATCATATATGACACCATGATACTTTATGGTCAGGCTGCTTTGTCCCGAGATTTTGTCAGCATCGGAATCAACAAAGATGGATTTGTGGAAGTGAGGTATGCGTGCTCAATGGTGTGCGCAGTGAAAAACCTCAAGCCGCTAAAATTCTCTAAGTCACTATCCGGGGGCGACACTGCGCCCAACGAGTGACTGTTTTTTCCGCCACAACATTATTTACTATGAAATGTTTTGTTTAGTCTTGATGCAAAACGTGGAAAGATTAAAGTGAAGAGTAAGCAAGCAATATCTCTCCTGGATTGGCACAGCATTAAAGTGAACCGTGATAATAAGATTGTTGACTTGACTGTTGATAACCAAGAGACTGTCCGCGGCATTTTACCAAATGCTTTCAATGCAGAAATTGATCTAAAGAACTCTCTCATCATCGGAGAGCCAAAACAACCCGTAAAGAAGTAAGATTAATATACAAAAGCGTACGTCACTATAGCAACTGGTCATGCAATGCTTTTAACTTGCATTGCATAACCACTTTAGATCTATATGGAAAAACTGAATCAAAAAATATCTGCTGTGACTTATTTATAAGCCTCGTCAAGTTTTTATTGATATCTATTTTCAGAATATCAGCTCGAACTCGTAGTGGTCTGACAAACGCTTTCTTCACGGGCTGTATAAGATCTGTTGTGATCGATGAGCATTCCATCAATTTCGCTAATGGTGATACATTGGAGAAGAAAGGTCTCTCTCCCTGTAAAGTTTGTCAAAACAAGCCTTGCGGTGATCACGGCAAATGTTCACCAGTTGGGGACTCGTTTATTTGCAAGTGTGATGAAAATTACTCTGGCAAGTTCTGTACTTACAAAGGTAATTAGAGATCAGCTTGTTCTTCTATAAGTTTGAAAATCTAATAGCAATCAAATTTTGTAAAACTTAGAAATGAAAATTTACATGTATATTTTAGATCGAAATGTGTACTTTAAGGAAAAGGGTTCAATGATGGTTTTGAATATTGAGAAAGAATACGTCGATTTTGATATTTCGTTTAACATCAGACCTCAAGTGAAGACAGGGCTCATACTTATAGCTTTCAAACAAAAAGATTTTATTTCAATCGCAATGAGAGATGGTTATGTTGAAGCCAGGTATGCTATCGACGCTATTCATGTAATGAGATACCAGTAGTGCACAAGTTTCGTTATCTCATGACTTTCCTTCTTCTCTCTAAATATTCAGATCTCTCCAACTCGTACATCAAAAGCTCGTGGCCATTGCATGAATTAAAGAAGTATCCCCATTATAGAGTTACTTTTTTAAAAATGTAGCATTCCAGTATGCTGGTACTTTACCAAGTATCCGCATTAGAAAGGAGTTCGCGCCGATAACTTTTCTATATGATTCTTCATGTATTTTGCAGGGTGAATCCGGGTGATGCGGACACCGTTGCAATCAGCAAAGACTCCATTGATTTGCACAAATGGCATAAAATTACGGTAGTTCGAAACAAAGCTGAATTGCGGCTTCATGTTGATCAGCAAGACGTGGTGACGGAGAAGAATAAAGGCACTTTCACGAAGTTTAATTTGAATGGGATCATGTACATTGGAACTGTAAAACCGGAGAGTCCGTCAAGCTCGGATTTGTAAGTTTTATGAGTTGGATAGACATTTTGGATAGAAGCTGTCAAAGTGGTTTTTCTTAGAAGATGAGTAAAATTGTTAAATATCTGTTATTACTCCAGCATTCTCTAATTGCAGGGTGAAGGTTCGAAACAACATAAAATTGAACACTAACTTGCAGTTTATTGGTTGTTTCTCAAACATGACGCTGAATGGAAAGAGACTGGATTTGAGTTACCCAGGAGATGACGTACAGAAAGAGATCTTGATTAGTGACTGTACTTCATGTAACCCGACACCTTGTAAAAACAACGGAACGTGCGTCGCCAAACCCGATCTAACATATTCATGTCAGTGTTCATCAAGCTTCACTGGCTCAGTATGCGAAGTTCCTGGTACGAATATTTGTTTTATTCAGCAAATCATTGCCGATTCAAATACAGTCGAATCCCCTATAGGCGGACACGTTGGAGATATCTCAAAGTTGCCCGCATAATAGGAGTCTATCTCCAGTTATATTATAAAACACTGTCCACCCTTGGCTTATTATATTCTTTAGTTTACCAGGACTCGGCCGGAGTTGGGGTCAGCGTGCAATGTGCGCGACACAATTAAACCGTACAGTAACATCGTGGTCTTCTTTCCTCTATATCTAGGTTGCAGTGTTGGAATGCTGGACTTGGCATTCGTACTAGATGACTCGGGAAGTGTAAAGGAAGACGAATTCAGTGACGTCATTAAGTTTGTGACGTATATGATTGATGCCTTCCCCGGGATCTCTGAGCGCGGGACTCGTGTAGGTGTGGTGATGTTTGCGGATGAGGCTAAAATCCACATTCCATTTAACCGCTTCTACAGGCGCGAGCTACTTGTTGACGCTGTGACGAATTTAAAGAGAGAAATGGGAAAGACTTTCACCAATAAAGGGCTTGAAAAAGCAAATGAACTTTTCAGCCCAGCGCGCGGAAGTCGCACTGGCGCGTCTAAGGTTTTAATTTTGATGACAGACGGTAAAAGTAAAGGTGATGTTGGTCCCCCCTCGCGCAAGTTGCATGAGAAGAACGTGCGTGTGATTGCTGTTGGTGTTGGAAAAGTGAATCCAGATGAGTTGGAACAAATTGCTAGGAAGAAAGAAAATGTTTTTATTGTACCAACGTTTAAAGGACTTGAACCTGTGATTGCAAGACTCATCCCGGCTTCTTGTCCAAGACCAAAAATGTAAGTTACAAAACCTGACTTTAGAACCTAATCTTGATCAAAGAAAAAAGTTTCGCTAAAGAAGTTTTCCTTCTCAAATAATCTCGGTTGTGCATTGATGCATTTTGTAAACAATCGATCGTGGAAGGCATTAACCACATTTTTTTTCTATTTTAGACCTTGACGATGTAGAATCGTGGAATTTTTAATAGAAATAAGTGTAAATGTGTTTTGTATTAGGTAGATTGCTTAATTTTGTGTTTCTATTTAAAGTACTATACAGAATACTCGTAAACATTATAGTAAGAAATACCATTAAGAGAATAGAAATAAATGTATTCTGATCGTTTTAATTGGCAGTTGTAAGTTTTTCCTCTGATTGAGTTTTTTAAATGTCTATGGTGGCTAGCAGGGGATGGAAGAGTATAACAAGTAGCATTTCAGGGCATACAGGACTGTCTTTGTGCTGATATTTCGGTTATATGCAATGCGATCAAAGACACGTGCAAATTTATCCAATCAGATGTAGTAGTTTATCATGTGAGCACAAGTAACCAATCAAAGTATGTCCCCGCCATTGATTTCTATATAACTGGATTGCGCATCCGGCTGCAAAAGTGAAGCCAGCGAAATCACGAATTTGGAGTACTAAGATGGCCGCCGAAACATTTCCGGTTGATCGAAACCATGGTAACCAATTTGGAGTACCAAGATGGCCGCGATGGTTTCAAAATTTGGCTCCTGACTTTATAGGCAATATAGGGATGTGCAATCCAGTTATACAGAAATCGATGGTGCCTGCCAAACACGAAGGAAAGGCAAGATGACATTTTGCTGCCGAAGACCATGACTAGATTTTCTGAAGAATCTGCTAAAAAAATCAAGAACTGTGGTGATACAACGAATAAAAATTTGAAGAAAGGCTTATAGTAGCGCAGGTAAATTTTAAGTTATTTGTGTGGGTTTATGGTCGAAATCGCCTTGTATTTGGGCAGCAAATGCTGTCGTATAGCTTTGTCGGTGTCGTCTCTCACCTGGTTTGGTTTTCTACTTGGCATGTTTCTCAAACCTTCCAACTTTGTAACTTGAATATGAGTGAGATTCAAGGGAAATCTAGCTAACTATATGTACACATACATTGTGTGAAATGAAAGATTATACTTATTTTATATTTGCTTGCAAAGAGAAGCATGGAAACAAAA
>JAOBYK010319358.1:0-18537 GCA_025434845.1 Phenganax subtilis | reverse complement strand
GCTAGCGCTAGGCTTTTTCTGGCGCGAACCGGAAATTGACACATTTGCGACACCGAAAAATAAAAAAAAAAAAAAAACACAAGGGCCATTTTTAAACTGCTGGCGCTGCTACGCATGCGCCGCAGTAAAAAACAAAAAAAAACACAAGGGCCATTTTTAAACTGCTGGCGCTGCTACGCATGCGCCGCAGTAAAAAACAACAAAAAAAAACACAAGGGCCATTTTTAAACTGCTGGCGCTGCTACGCATGCGCCGCAGTAATAACACAAGGCCATTTTTTAACTGCTGGCGCTGCTACGCACGCGCTGCAGTAAAAATAAACAATAAATTTACCGTGGTCTTCTGTAGGTCTTCACCGATTGAGAGTTGCAAACTTGCAATGGTGAATATCTCTTCAATTTTTTAAATTCTTATAATGTACAGTTTTGTGGAAACACCACGTAAATTTATTTATGCAAAGCTTTCGGTGTGTAAGTCCGGACCGTCATCAGTGCAAAGCCACTGAGCCGGAGATGGCGGTTCGGGCTTACAGACCGAAAGCTTTGCATAAATAAATTTAGGTAGTGTTTCCACAAAACTGTATATTATAATAGTTTATCACCATGCGAACATTCGAAGAACTTTTTGAATTCTGTTTTTACTTATTCAGTAGTATATAAATTTGAGAAGCAAGAACATGCACTACTATAACACCCGTCACAAGCTTCAGGCTGTTGTTGTGGACAAATCTGGTCGTTAGGACTAAGTTCGCCAAAGAGACTTTCGCCATGTTGGATGAAATTTGAATTGCAAACAGGGAAAATCCCTTGTCAAATTCATCCAACATGGCAGCAAGACGTAACATGAGAACCACCAATGGCGAGATTTTATGTCTACAATAGTCAGACGATCATATTGAGAAACTCACATTCATTTACCAGAGTCTGCTCCACAAGAACAAGATGTCACTTAAATATACAATCATCAGTAAGCTACTGACGATTTCAAATTGACAAATATCACTGTGGTTCTGACTGTTCGAGACAGTAGTTGTTTGCCTGATTCGCAGAAGGTGAATAATTTTTGCATGGAAGAATGCATGCATAAATGTTGAAAAAAAAGGTAGTACGCTTAAAAATTACTCTTGGTTTCAGTAATTTGCACAATTAATGACGCAGGGTTGCTGATAAAAGTTTGCACCGTTTGGCCTCGTTAGCTTTCCAGTTTCAATAACATGTCATTTCCGAAAAGCTCGCGCCGATTGATGAAAATCTGAAAGTGTTCAAGAAGGTGTATATATAACAGGCTTTATTTAGGAACTAGTTCTAGATCGTAGATTCGCAGGCTCATAGTACCAGAGTGCCTTTCGAATGTGTAATAGCATTACTAACAAGACGTCCCCAAAACATCTTGGTAATTGTACTGAGAACAGGCCAGTCTTATTCTGTGCTTTGAAACAGTTCAACGAGCAGCTGAGCTCTGAGTAAGAGTCTCAAAACGTTTCTCAGCCTTGAGTGTCTTACCCAGTTCATAAAATGTCAGCCAGTATTGGACAGTGAAATATGTGATTTACAAATATTAGTTACAAAACTTAATGACAATTAACGAAGAAATTTCAAACAAAATATACATGTTTAATCAGTGTCTTTATATATGTGATAAAACACGGTTCAAACTTCAACTAGTAAATTCTCAGCTAATTTAAAACTTTTTCAGAAAATTTTTTTTCGAAAATTTCGTGATCTACAATTGAGACATTTTTAAGCCATTTACAAAACTCGCAGTGCATGTTTTTTCACATATAAAAACTCGGCTACGCCTCGTGTTTTATATGTGATTTTGTAAATAGTAGCTACATAATTATGAGTCTACATCACATGTTTCTGAATGCCATTAAATTTTATGTGGACATTCAATCACTCACGACGTCTAATGAGAAAAAAAGAATAAATTCAGAGGAATAATAAATGTACGAAGTTCTTCAGCTGCCCAATTATATCTCATATCAAAATCATCCCGATCATGCAATAAAAATTCTAATAAAACTTAGTGTGCAATTTCATGACAAATCTTTCAGCCTGGTTTATGCTACCGGGCTTGAAATATTTGACAAGTCATCACCATCGCTTCAGCCCTGCATGCCAGAAAATTACACGGGCATGCATTAATTGAAAACTACAAAGGCGTTTCCGAGATATCTCTTTCAATTTCTGCCCGACGTGACATTGACTGAAATTGTGCATACAATGAAACAAATTTTTTACCCGGTAATATACACTGCATGCTTTAGAAACACACCGCAATAGTTACGCAATTGAGTGCTGCGAAGTAACTGTATGTAAACAATCTATCTATAAAGAACCATCTATCTATCTGTAATAACCCCCGGCACGAACTGATGGAGTACTTGTCATCTAAATGTGACAGTCAAAATTGCATTCTTTTACCAATGGGAATTCTGAGTTACAATTTTATGCATAAAAACTTGTAAGCAATTCAAGTCAAGATTAATAACTGTTCTTCACATCTCTGTTATTGTTTATATCAGTGCAAGTAAGATCATTTTCCACAGCGTGATTTTTTGGAAAATTCCCAGTCAATGACTAATAATTGTCTTCTTTATTCGTATTTCTTGAATTGAGATCTTCATAAATAAGGGTAATTGCACTGAGAGGAGTGCAATTTGGTCTGAAATCAAACGCGTGATTAGGAAATCGCACGACCACGTAGCGGGAGTGCAATTTGTAATTACAAGTTTGATTCCAGACCAAAATTGCACGACGCGAATTGCAATTACCATTTTATTATAAGTATTTTGAAATCATACTTCGTAAATCAAGACTTCAATTTGTATGTCAAATATATATATATTCTTGAAAACAATAATAACGAGACCACAATTCAAATTATTTTGAAATCATACTGTACTCAATAAATCAAGACTTCGAGTGTCGTTTCAAATATGTATATCCTAAAAGAAATAATAACAAAACCGGAAACATTTACTGTATTAAAATATTTGTTCTTAATGCATAATATTTCGTTTACAATACAAGCGATATTTTGTTGAAAACCCAGATTTTTGTTTTCAAAAAGCTGGAAGTTTTTGTTTATGTTTGTTGAATTTGATTGGCTGGTTGAGTTGTGTACCTTAATCTGATTGGTTGTTACACACGCAGAGAATGATTTCAACGCTTGCATCAGCACGAAATTTGAAATCACCCGCCCATAAGTGCAATTCGCGCTGAAATTACTCTGCTAAGAACCAATCAGATTGCTAGAAACACCACTGATTTCAAAATGAATATAATAAATAGAAATATCGTTGACTGTTGGAGCTCCAGCCTGGGGTAAAAAGACTCCTTTCTCTTAACCAACATGAAAGTGCATCACAATGTATGAAAGAAGAATTACAAAAATGAAACCCCAACAATAATGTCACAAGCAAGATATACCATTCAGTGACAACCTTTGATTCTGATGTATTCTTTCAGAAAATTAGGGCCAGCAGACTTTCTTTGCTGATGTAGAGAATCTAGCAATTTAAGAAAAAGTATTTCTAAACATAGACTTTGAATAAAAACACCCGGTACCGACTCTGCGTGCTGCAGCAACAGAAAAAATTACAAAATTTACTGATCATGTAGAGAATTACAAGACTAGTTCTTGATCATTTAAAAATGGAAGTCGTAAACAGGGTCATTGTGTACTGGAATAAGTAATAGAATTACACAATTTTTTTAAAACAAATTTGCGCTTTTCTTACCGACTTACAAAGTATAGTCCATCGAGTCGCCACTGAAATCATTCTTTGTAATACATGTGTATCGACCGGCATCTTCGTATTTCACTTTATTTATAGTATAACTGCTCTCAGTGGAAATTGGGAATGAAGAACCATTGTGGAAAATGGCAATCTCAGGTTTGGGACGACCACTACTTTTACAGGTTATAGTAATTGGTTGCCCAAGTGTTGCTAGTGCTGGATCAGAAGTGAAACTCTTCATCACAACAGGTACTAGTAATAAATACAACGTATTTGAAACTAATGAAAATAGTCGTTTGCTGTAAACTAAGAACAACTGGTACAAGGAGTGGTTAAAACTATCTCTTTCTACATTTCACTTTTTAGCTCCCCTTTTGGACATTATTTTAGCTATAATAATTACTTATCGGTTGCTCCATTTCAATCAACCAGAATACAACAAGAGCAATAACGACTAAAATGTTTTTGCATGACTATACCTGCAACACAGTATTTAACAAATATTTGTCAAATCGAGCTTACATCACTTTAGTTTAATTTTCATGGTGTTGCGTGATCAATAATTGGAGAGATTTTTAAAAACGTAATTATTTGGTTGTCGTCTGCATGATACTTTTTTAAATTTCAAATTGTGGCCTTCCCGAAAGAAGCATTTTAGTGTAGCTAATGACTAATTGTTGGATCAACTGAGAATTCTAATACATTACAAACACTAGTACTCGTCGGAGTAACAGTCGTTTTATATTAAGCAGTTTATGCTTCACGTTTAAAAGCTGTGGCAAATGGCAGAGTGCTTTTTTTTTCGAAGAGTTTATTTGCTCCTCTTTATTTTAAAGTTTCCGTTCTTTCCAAACAACTTCATTTTAACTTCTGCACCAACACATCTAGTTTATCTCCGTCTTACTGTCTTTGTATTGACAAGTGAATATGCTTGTCTTCCCTGTCGCTTGACGTCTGTCGTAAAAGGGAAAGCTCAAAGTGTTTAGGTATTAATTGTCCTAGAAATCAGTTGCTGCAGGGCTAGGAATAAGTAATTACAGTACACCAAGACATCGCAATAATGCCGCTTTTATCACTTCATAACGAAAACCCCCGAACTGAATCAAATAACTTGAAGACTAGTTGCTAAATCACAGTATAACCGTTGTTTTGCATTGCCATAGCAAACATCCCGGTATAAGACATATTACAGCATAATGAGCCTTGTTACCGTGCATGACTACGACCTAAGCATTGAATTAAATAACATGGAAACTGGTGTGTGTTGAGCAAGAGACACTTACCATCGGGTCTCACTTTTATCTCTACTGACGCTTCATCTTTTAATGTGTAGCTCTGTGCTACACAAGTATACGGTCCATTGATTGATCCGTTTACGTTATTGAAGGATAATATATTTGAAGGAGGCGTAATTTCTTTGCCATTTTTAAGCCAAGTATGATTGGCTGGAGGATTTCCTCTAGTACTTTTGCATCAACATCAGATATTATCACCTCTGCCAGTTGTCACGGGAGTGGAGCAACTTATTTTAGCAGTTGGCTTCTCTGAAACGTAGAATTAGGTACTGTTTGCTGTAAACTACTACACAAAACTGCCCAGAACACGAAAAACAGTCCTTCAGTTGCTATTCTATTAAGTGTTTTACAAGAAAACGCATTTCACATAGTGATTTTCTATATACTACACTGCATGTTATTCAATAGATTGCACGCATGATACAAAAGGTTCGGCAACTGAGAGACGTTAACATTGACATTCTTGGCATACCGCTAATCAAACGGCAAAATTTAAATCCCATTTTAAAGTCGAATAAATCAGTTGTTCAATGTTATCGGAACCTATATAGCTAATTATTTAAAGAGTGCTGTGACAACTTTACTCGAGAAAACTACGAACACAATTAAATGAGGGCCTCTCCCAGGCTCACAAATCCTGCTATCACGTTCAATCTTCTGTAAAATCCCGCAATCCCGTATAACTGAATTTCAATTTCCCGCTCCCGTCTATCTGTTTTGAGATTACTACATATAAATCATATCAAAAGAATTACAGTACTAAATTCAATGTACACTTTTGCCTCTAAATTGCGTTTTAAATTATGTGTTTCCTCTTTTCACTATTCCCACTTTGCTACTGTATATTTTTAGATATTTGGTCCAACTTAGCTAGTGACCCTACAAAATTTGAATTCAAAATTTGCAAAAATTAAGCTTAGATCTGAACTGCTTCAAATTCTTTCTATATTATGGATATTTCCTCATTGCAAATCCTGCATTCAATCAAATTCCACACTGCTTTTTCGTATCACGTCATAAATTAGTTATAAATCTGGCATCCCGAATTTAGATAAAAACCCGCTTCTGGTACGATATTTTCTTAGAATCCCGCATCCCGTCTTAATTTTTTGCTCATCCCGCAGAACTGGTACAGGCCCCTCTCAAATCTGATTTACAGGTAAACTACGTCAAGCATTCCTCTTTTGGGTTCCTAATTTGATTACAAATTACCTCATTCCATTTGCAAATTTGGAAAACTCATTTGCAAATCCCTTGGAGGAGTTTGCAATATTCCAGAGCCTATCGTAAGTTCCTCACTTCCTGCTCCAAGTTCCTCACTTCCTTAGCCAATCATATTCCGTACATAGCTACAACGATATATCATTACTTCGCTATATAAACTTAATGTGATTGGTTAAGGAAGTGAGGAACTTGGAATAGGAATTGAGGAAGTTTCAATGGGCTCTGGAATATTGCAAACTCTTTCAAGGGATTTGCAAATGGAATAAGGTAAATTGCGATCAAATTAGGAACAGAAAAGAGAAGCACTTGATGTAGCTCACCTGTAAAGGTCGCCGTTAGCAGTTAAATGTTCACCGCAAACGCCAATTTTATTAAAGTTATAAGAACTGCACGGCGTAATTTAGTTCTTACAGTCTGTATCAGTTTAGCATGCAGCGAGAAAGGAAAGTTCTCCATTATTTATACAAAAATTTGAGTAGAATTAGTCATTTCTAGCAACTTTCTGTATATCACTGAGCTTATAGCTAATTTATGCATGAGAGTCCAATTTTAACGGAGTTTCTAAAAGCACAAAATGAAAATTCAACAGGCTATGAAGCATCATATGTCAAATTAGACGACTTAGTTTTTACACTGTAGAAGAAAGAGATTTTTAGCTTTTCAACATCTTTCTTAATTCCCAACTACAAAACATAACACCATACTCTTTGAATAAATATTGACAGTCAAAATCACATTCTATAACAGCCTTTTGGAAAAGAGTTGAAAGGCAAAATTTGTATCTTTTTGCATAACATTACATAGAACATCAAACACAAGTAACATGGTTCAATTAAAAAATTAAACAAAGAACATTAGAGATTAAATAGCGCTGCCAATTTGATAAGTATATGCTATTTCCAAAAGCCTGTGTGAATGTAATTTTGACTGGCAATTTTTATTCGAAGAGTATCTGGTTATATTTTGTAGTTGCCAAATGAAAAAAACATCATTGGAAAGCTAAAAATCTCTTCATCCGAGCTTTGTAAAAATTAAATCGTTCATTTCGTTGTGTGATGTATCATAGTGTGTTGAATTTTGATTTCGTCGTTTATTGAGACACTCTATATAATGGATATATTGCCACATAGTGCCCTACAACAACGCTATTCTACAGTGTACCAGTTTATGTATGCAAGTTAAAAATTCGAATACATGAAAACAAAATTTTATGTGGTTTGTGTTGAATAACTTACGCGCTATAAAAACCAACACTTCAGACACAAAAGTGCCGCCTGATATCACAGTAAACTTGTAAGTTCCATTATATTTAATGTCGACGTCTTTTAATATCAGTGTTCCAGTGTCTGTTACGTTGATTCCTGACAAACTGCTGCTTTTAAAGTCTATTGGCCCAAACCCAACTATTGCAGCAAGTGCTTCTGATGATGAACCAGCACTGCTGGTGAATGCCCAAGATCGAAAAAGCACTGATTCTGGATCATTATCAAATGTCCAGTCAAGAACCACATCTCCTCCAGGAGCCGCCAGAAAAGTGGTACCTTTAGACGGTGGATTGATTTTGCCTAAAGATTTTAAACTTTTATTACCTCAAATGACCAAGTGAGACTATCAGTCGGACAATTACAAACACTATCCACTCACTCACTAGATTACATTATACGCTGTACGCAAGTAAGTACTCGGCGTTATACACATTGAGTACGCATAATGCTTGTCGTAGTCCGTAGTCGTCGCTGCATTTAGTCAGGACCATTTCGTGAGGACGAGAGTGGGCAAAATCTGCGCTTAGAACTCATGCTCTTATTGTTTGTAAATAAATGATAACGACGTACCTTTACATGAATATGGCAGACCAAAGAAAATTCCAATTGTAAAAACAAAGTAAGTCATCTTACGAAAGTCAAATCTAGGTAAGACGGAAGTGACCCATTACCTTCGAGTAAATGTCCAGACACAAAATCTTAAAAATTTGTCAGTAGTTCCTGCACTTTCGTGAATCTTCATATTTATAAATTGCCATAAAGAGAGGTGATATGGGAAACTGCTCATACCACGTATATTGGTAGACAGCGCTACATCAGAAACTAGATAGCTATTATTGCATGACGTGATTGATGTGGACGATAGAAAATGGCTAGATTGTCCATATAATGGACGAATTACTCACAGATTATCAGACCAATGATGATTGGTCTGATTGGTTTCTTGCTCACTTTCGTCCAGACAGTTCATTCGTTCCAAGTCAATACTTTGTGACAAATCATAGTTGAGTAAAATGATCATTCTATGCTTGCAGTCTCTCAATTCTTTCACTACAAAACGTGACATACCTGCAAGCGTGCAACTCTCTAGTCTGTACAGCTGAAGATGTATCTCCTACAGTACACATATAAAATCACCAAAACAAAACAAAAGCAGTATATCTTTAGGGTCTTATTTCCTAGTCGAAAAATCGAATTCTGCAGTAGTTCCGTCTTCTGGGTTTCAAATTTCGAATATGCGATGATCTTCTGTTGCTCTCTGCCAATTGAAAGTTACAATGGACAATATCTGTCCACGTGTCCAAATTCTACTTCACGGGCTACCAGCGTGCTATTCCTATGTTCATGATCTGGTTGCAAGGTCTCAACCCGCCATGGTGTGAGCTCGTCACACGGAGAAACTCACAACACTGAATCAATATCTGTATCACTCTTAATTAGTAGTAGACGATAGCCGGAGATCATTGATCCAACAAAAGTACCCAGCTTGTTTGTGTGTTTTATTGAACGTATATGTATCAAAGTCAATTAGCCAGAGACAAAAGTTCAAGGCCATACATCGTGTTGCACTAAACTGTTCTGTGTATGCGTATAGGTAATATGGAAAATATGGGATTTACGTTTCTTTCAAACGTAGTAAAAATGGAGGCCATTGTGATATGAAATCATTATTTAAGACTGAACATTACAAAAACCTTCAAACATCTATATTAGTACCATATTTAAATGTAAATTTTAATTTTAACATATAGTGCATGTCGTGTAGCTGGTTTTCACGTAAGGTATGCTGGTGCACGACTTTGAAGTTACGATGTTTATCGGAGTGAACAATTTATAGAGATTTCTTTGTGCTATCAGATTATGTCCACCATGGAGGGGAGTACGTGAAAACCACTGAAAACCATCAATAACATTGCAGCAAACGTTTCGGGAAATTACGTCGCAGCTACTCGGAAGTGACGAACTTCAACTTGGGCAGCCTCATTTCCAGAAGCCTATCATGTATAACTTCTGGAAAGGTCATACATATCGATTCCTAGGAATGACATATAGTTCCATCAAGGCATAGAACTCGATTTCAAGCAAATTGTTACCGTGGGCTCAATAGATTGCGATCATCTCTTTAAATTTAGCGCCTATTAAACAGACAAAAACAATTCATCTAAACATATCGTGTAATTCGTGTTTGCTGTATAAAGCTCGTTTCAAAGGTAGCGTTACTGCTGCATCAAGTGCATTGAAAATGACAGATAATCAGCTGAAACTTCTCATTATCGGTTGATTTTACTTCATTCGACGCGGTAGTGATACGAACGTTTGAAACGGGCCTAATGGGGTTGTGTTTTAAAAAAAAGTTGGGATTTTGCTGCATTATTTGCACCTAGTAGTTTTCGTTTAAGTGAAGGCCTTAAAATTAATACATAAAACCTTAAAAGTAGTAAACTCCAATCTTTATATCATTTGATTAAGTTTATATCATTTCAATTATGCATTATTTAAATTCAAGCTGAAGTGTTCATAAATTCAAAAATTGTACTCCTGTTGATCCACAGAAACACAGTCATGATTAAAGTTTTTCGAATGTTTTATGATGAAAGTATAGCTGGCTGAATTGCAATTCTGCAGCATAAGCTTGGTGTGTCAAAGTGGACCCTCCACGCAACGCATTTTAATTGGTACTGCTGGTGCAAGGATATTCGTATTCGTCGGTCGAATTCGCTGTCAGTGACTGATAGGTGTCATCCAGTTTCATTTTGGTGAGATCCAACTCTTGGTAAACTGACTCCTCTTTCGTTTCTTTAGTGGTACGTTTTTCTATTCGACGCTGGCAAAAATGCACCGTGATACGCGAACCAAAAAGTCCAGCAACAATGCCAGATAGCACTGCAACAACAACGTGCCACTCTTTATAGAATAGTTCAGCGCAGCTTAACGGTGCTTTATTGACGATATGTGTTGTTTTTTCTAAACTCAATAAAAAAGATTTCAAATATTTATGAAGTTTAAAGAGCTGTCGCAAAGTAGCTTCCTCACAATTTACCTTTTGTGTTAAATCACAATTTTCGGTACTAAGAATTATAATTAATAATGGACAAAATTACAAGCTAATCCTCATTAAAGCCAATTCTCCGCCTACGGACTAGCATGCTATTTTATGATAGGCCTCGTGTAACAACAGTGACAATTATATCACGGAGAGTTTATGAGGCTCTTGCCAAACCCGCAGGAGACAGCACTTATTTCACCTTTGTTAAAATATTTGGTCATATGTTTTATGACTGTATATATCACAACGATCCGACTCGCATGGTAACGACATTAAGATAAACAAAAAATAAGACAAGGATTTGGAGCGTAAGACTAAATGAGATTAAAAGAATTGAAAAAAAAGTTTGAGTGTACAAAGTAAGAGTTTATCTAAAAGTTGAGGGTCGAGAGTCGAGAGTAAAGAGCGAGAGAGCGAGAGTCGACAGTAAATGGCGAGAGTCAGGAGTAAAAGGCGAGAGTCGAAAAATTCACCAGATTTGGATGAATTGTCGTCATGACAATTGCAAACACTCCTAATTTGACTACTTTGATTAAAATATTGAAAATAATCATAACTGGATATCTGTTATTTTTGGCAAGCAACGTTTGCAAAAATGAAAACAGGAAAATCGTCTACATTCAGATATTTGTTGGCAAAAGTTTTTGCGTTTAGCTTTGACCATTTAGCTAAGGGTATCCAAGTAACTGCACATATGCACTGTATACGTACGATTCATGTTCTGTTATGTAGAGCTGTTCCACAGATGTATTTTACTTCTGCCAGAGGGTGAATTTTTTAATTTAGGTAAAATTTTATAGTTTACAATTGAGTGCAATTTTGTGAACAACAACGAATACTGGAAACGCCTTCACTCGCTTTTCACTTCAATTTGCGCTTGCGCGGCTCAGAAAACTCACGTGTATGGTGTTTGCTGGTGACGAATGCAATATGATATATATTTTTGATACGTTTTTTAACGGATTTTGTGTCAAGCGTCAAAATGATTTGGATTTAACATCGATAGGATTTTGCTACATTTTTGCATGCGTTTCCAGCTTTGTACGTAGTGCTAATTATATAGAGCATTAAACATTGAAATATACGCAATACCTGTAATACCGTAGATTATAATGAAGGTAAATGAGCATAAGAAAGTGCGAGGAATGTGGATAATCAAGTTCTGTTTTTTTGGCGTGGTCAACAGTTCACCCAAATCTGGAGAGTTTTTCGACTCACCTTTTCCTCTTGACTCTCGCCATTAACTCTCAACTGTCGCTTTTTACTCTTGACCCTCGCTCTTTACTCTCGACTCTCGTCTATGATTCTTGACTCTCCACCCTCGACTTTTAGATAAACTCACAAAGTGGGTTAGGATAAAATGCGGAAACGGAATTGCAGAATTACGGAAATGCGGAATTACGGAAGGATAAAATGGGGAATTACGGAAGGATAAAATGCGGAGTTGTATGTGGTTGACCTAACGTACTATGGGGATAAAATAATTACGAAGTACATCTAGGTCTGACAGAGAAATTGATTTAGGATATTTGTAATAGACAAACATTTTCATCCGCATCTTATTACAACAAGGAAACAATGAAGCATTATCATATGTTTCCGTTACCGAAATCAAATGTCCAGCCCAAAAATTGACCTGTTTTTATACATTTAGCGAAAATGTTTTACAATAACATCTAAATATACTGTCATTATATGTTAAACTTAAGTATCATGGTTGATAAAAAAGGCAAATAAGATACCTACCTCGATTTACTCGGGTCGTTTTAGATGCCAGAATGTAAGAAGTGTGCACAGCTTTTGAGCGGCTTTCACCAAATTCAGTGAGCTTGCAAATTACAGGTTTTACAGAGCTTAGCATTTCAATTCTTTCCCTACTGTGAAGTTGGTTGTAATGATGACTGGAGATCAAAATATTTTCTGGCTTCAGATCCTGGTGTGCTATATCTTTATCATGTAAATACTCAAGGCCAAATGCAATGTCCATAGCAGCATGAAAAAATACTGCAGCATCAATGAGATTACAACCCAATTGTTCGCAAACAAGGAGAAAATCCGCCAGCGTGTTGACTTACTGACTTCCAACAAGCGATTTAAAATCGAAATAGACATGCTCTAACAGTATCGTAAATTGGTCGACGCAAACACCTTTCAACTCCACCACATTTAAATGCTTAAGCGTTTGTAGAGGGCAAACCTCTTTTATCAGCGTCTTTTTCTCGCCCGGATCAGATTGCAGTAACTTCTTTACGACTACTTTTTCCTTCGTACCTGGAATTTTGGCAGTAAAAACGGCAGAAAAACCTCCTCGTGCTATTTCATCTTTGTTCAAGAGACTGCTGTATGAGAACTTGCCCACTTTCGCAACGTCTGCCAACCCGAAATTTTCACTGCCACTTGGTTGGTTTGAGGCAAAATCACCAAACAAGGACATTCTTATACAGAAAACGGTTAGCAACTTTCTACCGTAGGCTCATCTTGACGACTGGCACGAAACACGCGAAAATTAGCATGTAAGCAAAACCATGAAAATCAATCAGAAAACGATCGAATGTCAAGAAAGGATGTAAACACAATAAAAACCTTGTGAAAATCATACAAATTGCGAGAAATTGGACACTTGTGATGTTGGTAATTTGAGTTTCGCTAGTTGGTTAATATTTAGTTACAAGATTTCTGCACATCATCAGTCTAAATTTGTTTGATTTGCTACAGAAAAGGTTTAATAGCTAAAGAAACTCTACATTTTATTTCATTGAGTTGCACATTTTCACAAAAATTGAGCATTTCCTGCAGCAAGCACTCTATTTGCACGATGTTTAGACTTTGAAATAAGTATGAAAGAGACAAGGGACTCGTCTCTGACATCAACGCTGATGTGCAAAACTTTGGAATGCGACATTCACATTTTATCCTTTCGTAATTACGCATTTTATCCTTCGTTATTTCCGCATTTCCGTAATTCTGCAATTCTGTTTCCGCATTTTATTCTAGCCCCTCCCAAAGTAAACATTGCTGCAAGAGAGTGTCAATATTGGGAGGGTGTCAATACCCTAATATACTGCACAAAAATTCCGAAAATACCGCATCACCGCATCGTATACATTTAAACACCGCAGACCGCAAAAAAAGGTAACAAAAAATATGTTAGGCGCGTTTATATTGCATCACAAGTGTCGCGAACAATTGACGGTCGCCGTTTATTTGTCCATGTGTGAATTTGAAAACTCAAAGCAACATTCGTATTGACTTAAACTTCCATAACTTTGACCGTGCGAATATATATGGAGATAAACGAATCACTAGAACGCAGGCCTTAATGAAACAACTCAGTTGTAAGGTGACAATAAGGTGGATAGAACAGATGTAAAAAAGACAAAAATATCCCTACCATAACAACACTGACGACATGGCGTTGCAAGTTCGCCTGCAAGCAGAAGTTGGTTAAGCGCCTTACTAGAGCACATGGAGCGGTCTACAGTTCTGGTGTTAATAAAAATGGATCTAAATGCAAACTTTAACAAACTTTTACAACACCGTAACACCGCCATTTTTTCCCGCAAACAGTAGCCTGGAGAAATAACACACCACACAGCGTAGGCTTTATATTCACCGCAGCACTGCAAGCGAAAACGTTTTTCACGGCAATACTGCATGCTTCAAAAATAGGCCTATACCACAACACCGCAAATCCAAATGTCCCCCTCTTGCAAAAACTGTCGATAATTGTGTCATGATTTTGGGAATGCCCTGCAGCATAGCAAACGTGACTTACCTCTAAAGAATAACAGGAAAATTGCTTTTTGACTAAAGATTTCTTTTGAGCTCAACAGTAATTATTCTTCCAACTTGATTCAGAAGTTTTTTTCATTGAATTTTAAACGCACGAAATTGTGGTTTAGCAACAATTCAGCACAATTCTTACCCTCGGCAATGGCCATAACACGTTGCTACGCCAAAAAGAATTGGTTGAAAAAACTTTAATGCCATTAAAACGTTTAATAAAACGTTTTATTTCAACGAATTTAGGGTTAGGGAAGATTTTTATTTTCAGTTTTACCGCCCTGTTTTGAATTTCGTAGCTTTGTGTGCCATAAGGCAATCAGCCCAGGCGTTGCAAAAGACTATCTTTTTAAGCACTGAATAACTTTATATATTTACTACCTTTAGTAAACATGAATGCTTCACTCCAATATGACCAGAAATTTCTCTGAAATTGAAAACGAAAAATAAGTTGCCTTGCTTACTACGGTCAAAATCATGAGAATGCAGTGTGATAAATTTACGGTTACCCCATAGATATCAGTATTCATTTGCGCTGCTCGGTAAACCACATTTTCAACGAGTGTGCAGACTTTCGTTGCATTTTCTTTTTTTCCATGGCAGCTTGTAAACTTTTGAAGCTCGATTTCTATGACATCATTTTTGAAATTAGTCATTTCGAAAGATTTTACGAGGAATGCAACGTTATCAGCCGCGCTATCAGTTGTGTCTTGTGATTCTTGTACTTTGATAACCTCAGGAGAAATAGGCTTGGTCGAATTTGTTTCTAGCTGCAGCAATACCAAACTGGCAGTCTTCAGCCTAAAAAAAATCTATTTTAAGCTGCTGATAACATGAGTCGACAAACATGATTAGAAGACTGAATCAAGATTCTGAAATGAAAAAATGGAAGATAAGCAGTTAATACTACATGCTTTCAAGGATATGTCCAATGCGTGATAATGTGTAATTAAACCTTATTTCTACCTATTGTGTCATAATGAGATTCTAGACCTGTACTAAAAAACAAAAAGTAAGAAACACAATGATACTTAAATTGATTTTTACTTTTAAAAATCATCCGCGAAACGCATTCTGATTGGCTACGGATGTTCTGAAGAACTTTGCCTAACTTTTCTTCGTTGACCACAAACCCATTAGACATTGTTTTTCCAAGAAATATTGATTAATAGCGTTTAATCCTCAAATGATAGCAAACACCATACAAACATGCATTATACGTCAACAAATATACTAAGCATGTAAAAGGGCAGAGTGCGCTGTTTGATACAGTCGTGGGACTGAATCAATTTTTGAAGACACAGTCTTAACTGACTTATGGATAGTTAATCCAAACTGCAAGTTTTCTACGCACTTCAACTGGTGGTGCCCACAGTCACTTTCACGTAAAAATTCATCATCATTGCATTGCACAGAAAAAAGTGCATTTTTATTGCTGTCGTGCATCAGCACGGCTGCACCCTATTCTTGACATGCGCGCGATCTATATATATTGGCGAGATCTTGATTTGTTTCTGTGGTTCCGTCTGTCCGACGTTTTCCGGGGGAGGTTTTTACGGCACGAGAGGGAGCGGTCAAGTATTCCATGTGTTTGAGTGAAACGGTTTGAAATGAATCGAAAAAAATTAACGTAATGACTAATCTGCATTTTCCTGGTACGTTACATCAAGGCGATGAACTTTCAGTCTTTAATCGAGTGGTAAGCAATGTGCTTTCATGAGTTTGTTGGCAGTTTCAACAGCCTGAAATAACCCAATCATATATCGGTCAAAAACAGCATTGAATAACATATAGATATTGCAACGAGACAAATGTACATTTGGGTCAACTTTTGTCAGTTGAGAACTTAACAAGAGGTGTTAGTGTTGCATGTAGTGAGACCCTGTTTCCTTATGAAAATGAACTGCCTATACTAGTAGCAGAAAATATCAATAACCTACCCGTACTGGTAGAGCCGATTTGAGCACAACATACTACTCAGTTGCCCAGTGCGGTAAAGTAATTCAAGGCCCAAAATAATAGTCAACTGCCATTGCAGTGGAGCCCAGTGAGGCACAAAATAATGGTCATCTGTCTATTGTGGTAGAGTCCATTGAGGTGCAAAATAATACTTGACTACCTGTGCACAGCTAGTGGTAGAGCCCATGGATATAAGCCTCACATCGTTTATAAATTATGAAGAAAAGTTTCAAGGTCTTCCAATTGCTGACAGCAAAGCTTGAGTCTTTACACTGTAGTGTTTATCTAGCACTTTTGAATACATTCATGAGTCATGGTAATATTGGAAGACTATATCATGTCAAAATTGAAACAATCAAAGTGTTTCATTACATTTGACTCTCATGCGGCTAGCGTACTTGTTATTAAATTTACAAACGTTCTGAATATTTGAACTCTCTAACACATAATAACCAGGTAGAATACCAGAAACAGCAAGACGAACAAAGACAAAAATGCCCTTAAACAATTTATCGTTTCTAACATTTTACTAAGCGTTTTTGTGTAAACCCCTCCTTGGCGTAGCTTTGCATTAAGCAATGTTTGCTTAACAAAGGCAGCACTTCCTTGCGATAGTAACTCCTCGTTCTTATTGTATTCAAAGGTATCAAATTTCGGAAAAACTTACGTTGCCCCTTTCTTTTTCTCTGGCTTCAACAATTGTACGACAAAGCCATTCACTGTCTTTGCTATGCTTAACGGTGCTATAAAGTAGGAACGCGAGAAAAGAAGTATCGTAGTGATTATTACATTAAGAAAGATAACATGCATATCGCATGGATCTTTCGTTAAAAAGAAAAAAATTAAGGTCCTATGCAGTATATTACTTAGAGTCATTGATTTAGGAATAGCTTCGGAGTTGTTTTTTTATACAGAGAAACGTCGAAGTGTAGCTACTTAAAAAGGTATTTGTAAATACAGTATTCCAGAGAATCTATGGTAGTCATTTTTAAAGGAAGTAAATGCTTTTCAAGTACCTGAATTGGTCCACCAAGCAGACCTTGACGTGATCTCACTTCGTCCAGCATTGGTCTCAACTTGCATTGTAAAAGTATACCTTTCATCACTCTCAACATCAAGGACGATGAAGGTTGTATTCGTCACAATTAAAGTTTTCCTTTTCTCTCCCGACTTGAAATAAGATACAAAGTACCAGATCTGTTCTTCAGGTACCTGAGGTTCGTCCCAAGAAATGTTGTATTGCGTAGGTCCAGTAGATATGATTTTCCTTATGAACGGTGCTATATTTGAACATAAAGTAGATTGCATTTAATAGAACTCGTGCCAAGTGCAGCCCGTTAGAACAAATATGGGTACCACACGATTCCACGACTCGAGCTCAACGACGCAAACGTTGAAATTAGCACTTTAATTTTATTTTGAATACCAAATCAGAAACGCTGAATAGTGCATTTGTGTTACTATAGCAATCTACATCATGAATCTAGTATAGCAAAACTTCTTCTTAAATTCAGGAAAAAAGGTAGCGCTTTCGCTTCAGTAGGAAGCGCACCACGTTTGCGACTTAAGTTTTTGAAAAGTAGATCACCCTTATCAAAACTAGAATTTAGAACGTTATAAATAAATTTCTTCAAACACAGTTGAAGCTGTTTCTAACGTTGGCAGAGACATAAAAATACTGAAACGTTACTGTAACGTCAGTAATGCTGTATTTCAGTGTGCACACAAGATTTTCAACGCAAAGGAAACCCAATATTCATGGTCCCGTCTTTGAGCTCTCGTCGTAGAATTTTAAATCTTTTAATAAATCAATATGAACTACAAGGACAACATGGAAACATTTTCGCAGTTTACAATGTCATTATACTTATGACATGAAATCGAAATGTTTGTTATCCTTTACTGACAGATTCCACCTTTGCTAAGAAGAATACTCAATAGTGTGTTGAGTTAATGTAGCCGCTGCATTAGGGAGCTTTATATTTACATTGTTACGAACGAATCGGGCAAGCCACTACAGCGTCGTGCGTTTATCGAATTTTATTCAAATTTTGAAGCATTAACTTATTGTTTGTTTGTTTTGAACCCAGTTTTTTTAATGTTACTAATACCATAGTTCGGTGAGAAATAGCAAATACTATAAAAAAGTCATTTCTCGATATGTTAATGAAACTTGATTCACAGTTTTTATACTGTCAGATGATAACCTGAGAAAACCTG
>JAOBYK010319247.1:0-18542 GCA_025434845.1 Phenganax subtilis | reverse complement strand
ATATGGAAGTGAGTGAATTTATTGCGTTACATTTCAAGACCACAGAAAACCGAGCTCATCATGAGGAGGAATTTGCCCGGTTAACAGGATGAAGGGAAACGATAAAGGAATTTTATTGACTAATTGACATGCTGACTTACTGTATGCTAAACTGCGCAAGCTGTGGTGCAAGGCACTCTGTGATGCCCTCCAACGCAAACTTCGTTGAACCGTAAACAGTATTGAACGGAATGCCAAGCAATCCTCCAAGGGAATTGATATTAATGATGCAGCCTTTTCTGCGTTTCTTCATGGAGGGGACAATAGCACGAACCAGACGAAATACTCCAAAGACGTTTGTATTGTACACATTCATAATGTCGTCCCAAGCCTAATCTTCGAGAACCCCCCAAAGTGCAATACCAGCATTATTCACTAAAATAATTAAGCAATACAAAGCCATCCCTGTGTTGAGAGTTCAAGATGAAAAAAATTATTGGGGCTCTAGCTTTTATGGCTTCAAAACAAGAATTGCAGTTATTATTTGGTGCAGGATTTTTGCTGCATTGATGAAGCTATCAAACCATTTACCGGTAGTTATTATGTTACCTGGCTAATCCTGAGCTGCATGACGACCTTCAATTTGTCAAGAAGTGACGATAATTTATGAATCATCTCAAATTTATCGCAGTTTTCATCCACATCAATATCTGAAGAATTAGGAGTTACATGAACATGAAAAGTATATAAACAAATTTTAGAATAACGTGTAATCAGATGCTCTCACAGATTTTCTATGATACCTACGTATCTACAATTGCTTGGCATTCTCACTAGAATGTTTTCTTAGCAACATTTTTATTTGGCCAATTTTAAGCTGGATGAGACTTTCTTTCATAGAGAGATAGCATGATAGATATTCTTTTAAGTACACGCATTTCAATTTTTTAATTGAAACAATCAATCAAAAAGAACGGCACTCAAAGATTGAATACCTCAACCAATCACCATTACGTACTTGTCAAGAATTGAAGTTTCTGTGAATGCCTCTGTGAACTTACATAATGGAGTCACTCCTTATTTTAAATCAAACATAGGAGTAAAACATGGATGTAATCTAAGTCCTACTCTTTTCAATATATTTGTAAACGATATACCCAGTTTATTCACTAACTCGTGTACCCCAGTCAAACTTGGTGACACAGACCTGAACTGCCTACTTTACGTGGATGATTTGGTTTTGTTATCTGAAACACAAATTGGGTTACAGAAATGTCTTAAAAACTCCAATTATACTAAGAAGTGGAAACTAAATATTAACTATAGAAAGTCAAAAATCATGGTCTTTGGAACACCGACTCAACGGAGAGTCTATTCAACATCGAAGTGGTGTTTTGATAACAATATTTTAGGACAAGTAGAAAACTATACGTATTTAGGCATCAATATTCATTACTCTGGCAACTGCAAACAAACTCAAAGAGTTTTATACTGTATAGCATTGCAAGCGCATAACGGTTTATTTAAGAGCTTCTCAAACATTAGTGAAAACTCTTATAAAACTTTTTTCATCCATGGTTGTTCCTCTTTTGACATATACTGTAACTGTGAAATTTGGGGTCCGTATTTATTAGGCAAAGTAAATTCTGTTGATACACTTAAAGCTAAAATTTTTAAATCCTCAAATGATTACGAAAGACTCCACTTAAAGTTCTGCAAATGTATTTTAGGGGTTCACTCAAAAACTACGAATTTGACTGTTTACGCTGAATTGGGAAGAATGCCTCTAAGTATTCAAATATGTACTATGATAGCAAAATTTTGGCTACGAATTAAAAGCCCAGCTTTTGACAACACTTTAGTTGGTAAAGCGAGGAATGTCTGCTTTGACCTATATGCGAAGCCAGTGACTTTCACAAAGTATTTATTAAAATTATGTGGTACAAAATTGAACAACCTTAAGAGTTTTAATGTACCTCAGAGAGAGCTAGAGAATATTGCCATTGTTTAAAAAGCAGGTTAAAAGAACAATTCACTGTTTATTGGAAAGATCAGATTCAACAAGGTGGAAAGCAAGGAAAGTTAGGAACATTTGCAAAATTTAAAACGAATTTGGACTTTGAAAATAACATTATAGTAACATTAAGCATCGCCACGCTGTTGCAAAGCTCAGGACTTCTTCCTATAGATTACCTGTTGAAACTGGTCGCTATATTAATATTCCGTTTGAACAGAGAATTTGTAAGCTTTTGACATACATGAAGTTGGGAATGAACACTATTACTTAATGAAATGTAGTAATCAAACATTTAACACGATTAGAACTAGTTTTGTCGAGAAGCTATACCAAATAAATAATTCATTTTCTTTGTTTAATAGTCAAGACCTGTATTTATATCTTATCTCAATGCAAGACAAAGCAAAATGAGGTTAGTAGCTAAATTCTGTTACGATATACTAAGAGGTTTTGATAAATTGTTACAATAACGTTGTATCATCTATCATCAAAGTTCATTCGTTATTGCGGTTTATTATCACTTAATGCTAATGTTCCAGATGTATCATTTATGATATAATGAAGATTAAATAAAATCATAGAATCATAATTTAGATTTCATTTTTGTATTAGCAGTAGCTATACAATGCAAATGTGAACGATATCGTGCAATCATCCGATCACTCAATATTTCGCACCAGCTGAGGTAATAAACGTACACTCGTCCTGAATGTTACTAAACACTTTCGGGGGAAAGGGACTTTCCTGGGACAGGAACTTTCCCTAGCTGAGTTAAAAACATGTATGACGCAAACGTCTCGTCCATATTGTTTTTGGTGCATATGGTTTTCAGGGTGTTTTGATAGAGATCTATAAGAAAATTATATTATCATTTCACTCATGACATAATGCAAGCTATTGCGAAAGTATTTAAGAAGTCTAATAAACGTCTCTATTTCCTCGTTCAGTTACAGCGGGCAAGGTTGCTGCCCGATTATCTGCTATTGTTCTGCATTATGTGTATTAGATCGGTCGTATGTTACGCGATACCTGTACTCTTCCTCACTATCTAAGGGCTGCATTTGTGGGCCCAGAGAAGCGAGCAATGTCCATTGTTCTTCCTGAAGAGAATTATCCGCAACACACGTAAAAATACGATATGTTTACACGCGAAAATATCAGTTTCTCTAGCCACTCAAAAACCGCGTAGGAAATATGTTTCACCAAGCAGAGAACACGTAAACCGCACCACGCATTGCCAGGCATGATTTTTTCGCCGGTTCATTGCTTTTTGCAATTTTGCTTTTTCGTCGAATGTATTTATAGTTTGTTTATAAATTAAACAGAATACAACATGCTTGCAACTATGGAAATTAGTGCTCGTGTTGAAGAGAACATGGTTCACTGGTTCACATACTCGTGAGCGATGTTCTCTTTAACACTCGAAATAAATTTCATATTTCCGTGCAACCATGTAATATTCTCAATATACGCACAATCTACCTTATCCTGGAAAAACCTGCTGTTCAATAAGAGGTTCAACAAGCAAACCTTACTGCGCGTTTTTCTTTAGTTTGATTGTCTACTGAACAGGTGCATCGAGTGGGTCGTTAACCAATATTGCTTCTGAACTAATGATCTATCGTTAGTTATTGCAATAAAAATAATACTATGACTCAGCTGTTTTTGCTGACAATCCTGAGCCTTGATATGCAAGCCCTGATGCTTACCCTAATCACCTAAACTTCTTGATCTTGAACTTAATGCGCCCATTCATGTGATTCGACATTGATTAAATCTCTTAAAAATGTGGTCCGATATAACATAATGCCTGCTTGCATGAATATTAGAAGTGCTTGTCTTGGTTTTGTTTTAACTGCAGAACGACTTTGTTTCATAAAGCCTGACAATCAATCAATAACTTGCTCACCTTGATTGGATATCTTTTTTTCACATTCGGGATTTTTGGCCAAAAGCCAACTTTACTAGGGTTATTGCGTCCTGCTTTACATGTAGCTTGGGCAGGGGGTCGCGAAAGCCCTAGACCATATGAACAGTTCTTTAATCGCGATCTGCCGCATTCCCTGAAAAGAATTTTACTCACCGTGACACTGACCACCTACAATCTCGTCGGTAAAATTTCGCCCTTGAATTACATTTTTAGGTAGTGCTCAATCAGTCGCCTAATAAACTGACGTTTTGCCATGCTGATTGGAAGTTGAATTGTAAAGATGGAAAATCCTCCGTTAAATTCGTCCGTAGAAATCAGTAGTGGTTGACGGAGATAAGCACTATTAAATAAACATTGCTATATATCTTTGTATTCTATTTATCTAACATTGCATCAAGGCATAACGCAAGAATCTGTATTTTAAGCCATGCATGTTCCAAATTGCCCTTTTACTATATAGATATATCTTTCCAAACAATCTATAATATTATTGGACATTCGGGTCTCCAATATCGATTTCTAAACAAACTAGATCGCCATTTCCAGTGTAGTCAAGGCATTTTAAAAGTAAATCATCGCACGGGATGCAGTGAATATCAGAGCTGCATGGTTGCATATAAACAGGACAATTGCCTCTGCGCACTCTTGCTGCAGGGACTGACGTGTAACTCTAGAAAAAAAGACAAAATAAAGAAATTGGTCCTGGTTTTAAATCTATTGTATTAGATTGTACGGCTAGAGTACGGCTCCTGAGATAGGCACCAATAGTAGAATAGCCCTTTTTTGGGGCTTTAATCAAAAATAGCTATTGCCCCGCTCAGTCATCGCGCTACACAAAACATGAGGTAATTCAGCTGATTATCAGTGTTTGATTAATGCAGATGCTTTCGAAACAACAAGAGGTCTACGGCAAAACTAGGGTTAGGGTGGGGTAGGGTAATTTGATATATTTTAGCAACATGGTTGCTTTCTATGGGTACTAAAATGGTATTAGGCTAGAACTTGCTTTCAACAACGTTCGGGGGGAGGTCAAGCGTACATGAAATTATGGTCTTTGACTTTGGGGTCACTATTCTCAAACATTCAAAAACAATTGCTCCAAACATTAAAGCTTTTTGTTATTGATTTTATTTCAAATGCTATTCACATTGAAAAAGACCAGGTTTTCAAGATACTAGTTTTTGAATTCGTACAGCCCGGACTTTTAAAATGCTCTTTGAAAATAACGTTAAAATGAAGCGGTAAACTCTAGATACAAATACAACCCTCGAAAAGGACTCACCTCTTCCACCGGTGCTGATTTTCCTGTATAGCAACTTACTAAGATCAGAACAGCGCCAAACACATAGAAGTAAGCCTTTGACTCCATGATTGTATAGACGTGATTAATTCTTTTCTAGACGGACAAACAATGTTGATGGAGCACGTGCATGTGCGAAAAGCGAAACTACGTGCATGGGTAGGATCTCAAAAGGTAAGCAAAAACTTGCAAAATTCAACTTAACAATTCATATGTGTTCATTTCAACATTACAGCTTCTGAACAGGTGACATTAATTGCAACTGAGTGAAAGTGATTTTTTGATGGAATACTACAGAGATTCCCCGCCTTGTTATTTCGTTTAACAGTGAGTGACGGGTAACCGGTTTTGTTGTAACAGTTTTCAGCTGCATTGTTGAGAATGAACAAATCAACTTTTACAGAAGTCTGGCAAATTTTGTCACTAAAACAACGCTACTCATATTATCTCGAATTTATCCCTGTGGCGATAAAGATACTTCAGTTTCCTCGGGCACACTCTCGACCAATGAATACCTCAGAAAATGGAATTTTGGTATGTAATGAAAATATTTAAACATCAAAATGTGGCGAAAAATTATTTTAAAACAATATCACCCTATTTTATTACACATAAAATTGTATACCAATAATTTTTTTCATGTTTTACTATTTACATATGTCAGCATAATCCAGGTTAGGGACATAGTTGTCTAGCGAAAAACCAAACTATAAAAGAGTATAGTAGCTAGATTGACTTACCGAAATGATTGGATAAATTATATAGGTATTGTTATGGTACAAGAGGGATCCAGTAGAAGTACTATTTTTACTTAAAATCGATCATGAAAGCAACCATGTAAACAATGCATTGAAACAGGTCACTGCGGACAACTTTTAACATCGTCAGTGCATGCATGGGGCGGATCGTCAATTAATTAATCTGTATATTGCCTTTGCAATTAGCTAATTATTTTTTATTCATTCGATTATTGGATACGCAGGCATAATATCATATTGGACAAAACGTTTTGAAGTCAATGTGCAGCTGGAATTTACAATCATGGTTTTAAACGAATTCGTTGTTGCTGCCAAGTAACGCCATAGCATCCGACCACTCCGTTAGACTTGATTAAAAGGGGCGGGCAAGCTTTATACCTTATAAGGTGAATTTATGAGCGAACGTCGAAATTGTCAGGTCATACAGAGCACATTATTGTCGAAAACCAAATTAAAACAAATAAGAAGCAGCGAGGACTTTGGTAGTTTTCTTGAATTGTCAAACAAAAAGTTGAAAAGCATAAATTTTTTCAGTAGGCCTAATAGTAAACAATTAAAGCCGGCTCAAGTTTAAACCTTTTGCTGTTAACTGTTCACTACAAAAGTGCTGAAAATGATGACACACATTTTGATAAAATAAATAAACAATAGCAACAGCCTTTTTCATTCAGTTATAGCATAATTTATTTTATGTACACTGTATCTATAAGTTCGCTCAAAAGCTCTTTGCAATTCATCGTAATGTTCTCTGCTCTCTTCAGTACTATCTTGCCAAACCGGTTAACCTCTTTCTACTTCACTTTTGCTTTTAACTGACTCAGGAAAAGTTGTGCAGATCGTTTTGCAGTCAGTGAGTCACGGCCGTTGATTTCATATTGTTCGTTAACTCAACTTTCATGGCATATTTTAAATCCAAAATTTAAAAACTATATCTTTATTATTTTTATTTTCAGTTACGACTTGACCTGATTTCTATGTGAAACGTTTGAAAGTAAAAATTGTGATGATGGAGTATAAACAACGTGAACAAGCAAGATCTTAAAACGACTGACAACTTGAACATTTTCACGCTCAAGCAAAAGATATTAAAAGATATTTTCCTGCATGTATCATGTGTATATCTCGAGGGCCGTAGCGGGAGTCTTTGCTTTGGGGGGGTGCGTACATCATTTTACCGACATAAGGGCGTGGTCGGGGCGTAGTTGGGGGCAGGGCCAGAGCGGAGGTTTTTGCCGGCTTCTTTATCCCTTTTCTAAAGGCTAAGAGCATCAGAAGACAGTCCAGGAATCTCCATTTCATTATCAATTAATCGGGCTGTGCTATATTTTGCCGACAGCTAGTTGACCTTTGCCGACAGAGGCAACATTGGGGGGGGTGGGGGGTGCAGCACCCCCTTAGCTACGGCCCTGAATAGCTCCACATACAAAACAACTCATGCAAAATGATTATATGTCTTGGAACATTGGCAGCATGTCCATTTCTTGCACTAGTATATAGTAGTTAAATTTGCGTGAAAACCATTTTTCTTACTTAAGGCTGGTTTTCATTACTCGCAGACAGACTGCGATGCTCGGCGATGTTAAGATTACAATAGACACCAAGTATTGCAAACGGTATAAAAATCCTATAAAATATGTGAAAACCGCTTGTCGTAATGCATCGGCGACTCTGGCTAGTTGTTGTGGGCTATCGTGGTGAAACAAAAAAGTTTGTTTCGTTACGACTCTCGGCGAGTGTCGTAAACACGCCTGTCTGCGAGTAATGAAAACCAGCCTTTAAGTCGTTTTTTTCAAGCAAATTTAGCAATAGGTTTGCCAAACTTTTTATTTAAATCTTGGATGTTTATGCCTTTCACTATTTGAAGCCGGGCATGTTTAGAAGAGAAAGGCGAAAATCTCTTACAAGCTCAAAAAAAACATGTTATTTTAAGAGCTAGCCATGTTATGTAATAGTAAATCTACAGTTCCATTGAATATTCATGACCGTCGTAAGCTGCTATTTCACATATACGTAAAGCTTTTGCAGCATTCTTAGCGAGGGGTTAGTGCACATTATATTATAGTTACGGTAATACACGTGCAGTTTATATATTTAAAGGTCTTCTTTATCATGTTCATTCTGAGAATAGTGACGATTTTAGATATGATAGTCTGGGGCTGGTTGTTCAAAGCTGAGTTAGCGTTAACCCTGGGTTAAAATTTAACTAGCTGTTTGGTTTGTGCATTTCTGTGAGTCCATTTGTTTCAAAACTTTGCAGATAAAGGCATCTTTTTACATAGATTAGCTTTGTGGAAAAATTTTGTCAAGTTAGTAAACAAGCGGTTAAAAATTTTGCTTCAAACTTTTTGTTAACCCTGGGTTCTGAACAACCGGCCCCTGGAGTTCAAACAAATACTGACAGATTTGGGCGACTTCTTACTGTTAAATCTTTCAACCCTTAGATTATCATTATGTAATTATTTATTTTAACTTTGTAATTATTTTATGTAAATAGTTTCTTCATAATATCGTGTAATTCAGGTTTTCCTGCCATGCGGTTCCTTTAACTAATTCCAATTCCAATTCCAATTCAAGTTTTAGATAATGAGCTCGAGACTTCTATCGTCTCATAGGTATCAAGAACGAATAATCTAATGGTCATAGTTTATACAAAATTGAACAAGGCGAGAAAAATTCCTCACGACATTAATATAATTGTAATTCAAGTCATATCTTGCAAACGCATTAACAAGATGTGAGTGTTGCTTGATACGGTTATCCATTGCCGAAATACAGTGACTAGCCAAAAGTTTAAACACAATACTAAAAAGTTCAATATTATGCTATATTCCATTACCTTTTTTCACAAAACTTGTTCAACGTTGAGATATGCAACATACACTATACTTTTTGATGGCATGTACGACACATCATCACAACATGTTCATTGCTAAATATTTTTTAATATTTAGTGGGAAGTTCTTTGCTTTCATGACCATCTCCGTTCTTTTTGGCTTGAATTAAACCAGTGGGCTCTCCCATTGTACAGGAGCTGTCTTTGCAAATGGTATTCGTATCAATGATGTTGACAAAAATAATGCAGAATATGCAAATATTCTTCAAAAATGAGCCTTAACTGTAATTTTACGAGAAGATTTCACTTTCTCCCAAAAATGATCAGTGTATTTAAACTTTTGGCAAGTCACTGTAGCTAGTAGATAGCCACTCAAGAGCAGCTTTGCGATGGACAAGTCCAACGTTCCTGATTTCAGTCGTTTCAAAATTAAGGTTGAAGCTTCATCGTCTTCGACCTGAGATGAAGGCAATCACGAAGACATGAAATACAGAAAGACTTTATGCGCCCGAAAATATAAACGATTCTTCGGATTAATAGCACTGCAAGAGGCTCAGCTATAATAGTCGCTCTGGCTAGAATAGAAAACTAATAATTTGTGTTGATCAAACTCATATATTAGAATATATTGATAAGACTTTTATTTGTGAAAAGATACGGTAGTTTTTAAACAGTGCATTCTGTGTGGAGTTTGTTTTGCGTACATAATTGTGGTGGTACGGAATGCGAGTTCGTTGCCAACTTACGCATAGACCCAACTTGGAAACAGTAGGGTCTATGCGTAGGCTATAGTCCGTTGCAGGCTTCATCTCAGACGAAAAAACTGAGTCATTGAAGGGCTGCAAAAACAACCTTAAGCACAGACTAAAGTAAACATATTTAGCAAAGATTAACGCATGATTGTATGCTGTGACTAAGTGCCATTTATAACCAGGTGCGTTTCAACCTTTTTCACCTTGATCAGTTAAATATCGCCGTTTATCGCTGTTACATTTTGAGACAACCAGGTAAACTCGGGGCGCCAAAATGTGTTTAAGATAGCGGAAATTTCGAGTTACTAACGATTTCAAGATAAAAGAATAAATATATATCAAATTTATTCAAATAGTATTGGTAAATCCACGGGAAATGCGTTTATGTTCGAGATGGCGGAGAACTGATACAAGATATACGAGCTCGAGAAAACCAGGTTCTACTGTAACTAAAATATATTTAACCTACTTATATAACTTTGGCTTGATCGTAAATTGATGTCATAATTTTTTACGTTTACATGAGCAATTCTGCCACTTCCCAAGTCCACGTAAGACAACCAATCAAACTTAGAGCTTCCTTCTTCTGGTACAATGTTGAAAACAACCGTCAGGGCGTTTCTGTGGTTGAGTAGAAATGCTTCAATCTCATCATGGAAAAGAAGAGAGGATCAGTAGCATCAGCAAGTAATTTTAGATTTTAGAGGAAACATAGCACATGATTCTATGAATTTTAAACATGTCCGAAATAGATCAACTATTCAGTTTTGTCGTCCAAGATCGTTTGCTGGTTAATCTACGTTTAGGCAGCTGTAAAGTCATTGCGATGGTTATTTATTTTGAGAAGAGGTGGAGTTGAATTTCTCGACGGAGCCAAAGGTCGAACCCTTATTCTCTTAACAAGGAGACTAAGTTTCATTGAAAAATGATCGTGAGTGTGATCACGAGACTGTATATATTGCTAACTTCCTCGCCCCGCATCGAGCTCCCTTAAGTCCATCACTTTATTTTAATACCTACAAACGATATGGCATTTAAGTCGCATGCTTCATATTATCATTGTTGCTTCGGGCTCCCACACTTTCACAATTTTACATTTTTACTATCCATAAACAAGATTGCATTAGTTAACGTATGAAGTGTGTATGACGATATAAATTTTTTTAGTTTAGTATGACGGTAAGAAATAGAGCTCGTATTTGACTTTTGACTACAGCTACAGCCTACGCACCCACACACATTAGAGTGTTGATTTAATAGCTATTGTGACTATCTGCTGAACGGCCAGCGATGCGTTCACACTGAAGTAATATCTTTATTCAGTTTCACAGTTTTTCTCCAAAATGAGCCCAAATAAGTGATACAATAGTTTTATTGAAATATTTCCCGAACGTGAATCAGGGTGACGACGCTCTGATTGGCTGATTCCAAATTTGAAATGCCAGGAGCCGTGGAGCGATTTTAGAATTGGTTGGGCTGGAGAGAGAAGTAAGGTAAACATGAATGTACATTTATTCGTTGTTTTTGTTTTGAGTCCCAATGAATAACCTTTGCTTTGCATAAAAGGTGGTGGGGCTATTGTCCCCTATTAGTCCCGCTGGCTACGACGCCCCTGAATCACACCCATTCCTCCGCACAGGTTAGCACTTAGAGAACGTCTGAAATAGAGATAAGTCTACGGTAGATTTTGTGACAATTATAACCTGCACGATTAGGCTAGTTGTACATTGTTGTTTATTTGTTGCTACCAACACTCAGTTCGTAGTCTGGTGACTGTCTGCTGGGCTTATTTCCGATGGTTGTCAGTTTGTGGTGTCCGGAAATGATTTTTGGTGATTTAAGCCCTGTGCACTACGTAAACTATCCCCGATTTCACCTTGTTCTGCTAGCACGGATTAAATTTTTACTGTGTGGATACGACCAACCTAAGCTTGACCCGTTTTATTTTAAACCGGCTTTTGATGTGGGTTGAACCTCATCAACATTAGTCGTGTCCACATCGTAAAAAATCTAACCCTGGTTCACTGAAACAAGGTCGAAGCCAGCAGGATAGCGTTCAAGTGGCTGATCAATATGAGTACCGCTATTGTCACTGCAAAGATGCACCATCATCCACCAGTGTCATGATTAAGGAATTGCGCAAGAATGTATTGTATTTGCTCTGTATGACACCATTAATAAGCGTCATGACCAGGTTGTACGTTTGCCGAGTGGAAGCTATGATTTAGTGTACTGTTCGTTTGTGATGACTGACTTTTATTGTTGTTCTGTTTGCATGCGCCTGCAGTCGATTGGGTGAACTACAAAGTTTTAAATTTTACGGCATTGTAAAAGCAAGCTGCGGTAGCCTAGCAATGCATTTTTATCCTCAAGCATAGTTACAGTTATTAGACTCACATACTTTGGAAATTCAGTAAAACCTCCTGTTGTTTGATATGCAAGAGGTGAGTAGGGTTGCTTTTCAAATCAAATACTTCTTTCAGCGGAAATCGCATCATTTGCATGAGTTATGCATGTCATAATTACCTGGAAATGCCAATGGCAACGAAATATCGAAGTCTCAAAAAATGCTGATCCATCGAGTCACTTTAGGTCGTGGGTCGTGTGTCGCGGGTAGAAAGTCATGGGTCGTGGGTAACGTCGTAAGTCAAGTCGTGGGTGATAAAACGTGCAATCATACGTTTTCAGCTTTATTTCGCATTTAAAAATCAAAAGGTTTTAACAGGAGTCGTCTGAATAAGATTTTACAGCATTTCTTGCACAGGATCTACACAATAGAAATCAAAACGATTGATTGAGTGAAAATCACCATGTTTCTAAGGCTTTAAAGGCTTATGTTTTCAATTTTTTCGGCGAATTTCCAATGCCCACGAAGAAATACATTCTTATAAATTAGCAATCCGGTCTTCGTCCTAAACATTCAACTGAAACAGCACTCCTTACCTCGACAAACGAGTGGCTGCTTAATATGAATAAAGGGTTTGTCAACGGATTTCTCTTCTTGGATCTTAAAAAAGCATATGACACTGTGGATCATAAGATTTTGTTCTCAAAACTTGACTTGTATGGAATTAGAGGGCAAACCGGCAAAGCCTTGAATAGTTTAGATCTTACCTTACAAATAGAAACCAAGTTTGCTCGGACAGTCAATGGTAAAATATCTCGTCAACGAGAAATAAGATCAGTACCGAAAGATCTAACCTTGGCCCATCGTATTTCTCGTGCATATCAATGACTAACCTAATTGCCTAGAAATAACTAAGGCATCATTGTTTGCAGGTGACACAAACCTCTCATGCGAGGGAATAAACTCATATGAGGTCGAGACGAAACTCATACAGACCTCACGAATGTTATCAGGTGGCTTACAGCGAATAAACTTACACTAAACAATACCAAAACGAAATTTATAATCATGGGCTCTAGATAACACGTAACTAACCTTGAAGATAATATAGAAAATAAATGTGATCTGTGCAATGAATTAAGAAGGGGAAAATTTCATCATTAATACTATGGCAGGGCATAAACGTCCAGTTAAGAATCTGGTTTTCAGTCATAATCATCTAAAAGATTGGGGATATAAAATGTATTCAGAAAAAGAGGCTTCCTTTTGTCTTCATATACTGTATATTCGAAAATCGCACTAAGATGATATGTGTCACTGTCACCCTGAGATGTTACCCTGGATTTCGGAATTAGCAGTCGCTATTTTATCAAAGTGGTATTATGTCATTCGAATCTTTCTTTCGATCATTGACTCGGCGAAGTGCAAACGATACACAGATAATTCTTCAGTTTACCGCCGTATTCGCGTGTAGCACTAACTACTTATTGCGAAAAATAGAAGTGCTTAAAGGTAGAATCGAAGAGGCTGGCCTTAGGATCTCGTACGATCCTACTGGTGATGGGCTATATTTTTATTCAGCTGCTGTGTTTTTGATTGTACGGTCGTTTTGCGCGCGATGCTTAATCGACAAGTCTGAATTGGTTTGAAGTTATCGACCCATTAAAATCGCAAATGCTTTGGGAATAAATACAGACAATCCCATAGACAATCTAAATAAAACTGTTGCTCACTCGCTCGCATTTTGCGATCTAGCTATTTATACTTGCTACTTATACTCCTAATAGCTTATATTGCGCTTCATAAATTATTTGAGTTGTTCACTCTTTAAGGGTATACGCGTTTAGCAATCATATAGTCACTGTAATTTATTTTCGTGTTCTTCTACAAATTTTTTTCGACCCTCGACATTTTACCCTCGCCCTCGACTTTCTACCCTCCACCCTCGACCATTAGTCAAACTCACATTTGATTTTTGAAATGCGCATCGTATGACCCACGACTAGACTTACGACTTTACCCACGACCCACGAATTTTTACCCACGACGCACACGACACACGATCTGAAGTGGCACTCCATGCATCAAGTGTCGAACTTCAACGCCCACAACTTATTCTTTAAACTGGTATGCCTTTTGTCCGCGAAGGGCATCTTTATAAACAAACGAGTTTCGTATATGCATAACAGTCATAGCACACTCTGCTAACTGTAGAGTATTGCATACTTGCACCAGAAACTAGCATCGACATCAAGCTGAAAATGTCTGAATGCAAAGAAATAGTGTTGATCACTGGTACCTCGTCTGGCCTCGGAATGTGTGCAGCTGCAATGCTTGCAAAGCATTCAACTCAGAAATTTAAAGTGTATGCTGGAATGAGAAACACATCGAAGAAGGAAAATCTTCTCAATAAAGCTGAGGGATGTCCTGATGGAAGTCTGGTTGTTATACAACTTGATGTTTGTTCTGATGAGTCCGTAAACGCTGCAGTGAAGCAAATCATGGACAAGGAAGGCAAGATCGACGTCTTGGGTTAGTATACATTAGATTTTCATATTCATTGAATAGACAAGAATGTTATTAGAGCTGATCGTAGCGGTGATCCGCTGTAGTTACCGCTAGTGAACTGACGTTGGGAAGGTGAGGAAGACTCGCAGGGCTAGTCCCACCTGAAGTGCCGACTTGAATAACTTGAATGTTTGGTGGACATTTTCGCCCAGCACGAGAGAAATTCTGCCGGTGTTTGGTAGGCGGGGATTTTGCGAGGGTGCATCTTGAAAGCAGTTTTCCTAAATGCTGTGTTTATACTAGGCGAATTTTCGATTCCTATTAAATACTGAAAGAAAGTTAAACTCTAAAACAAACTTGAAACTCTATATTCGGATTTTGATCTCGTTTAATATTACATCCCATGGCCATCATATTTCTGTCTTTTTTGACTGGAGTATGGCGGGCTTTGGCTTTGCGTTCAACGGCAATCATATTTCTGTTTTTTTTTACTAGAATATGACGGGTTTTAGCTGGCTTTTGACATGAAATGTCTTGTTCCGAGTATGGGGAATCCGAGAGCATGCTTCCCCGAAAAAATTTTGAAACTTAGACTCCCTGAAAGGCGATTTTAGGCATTTTGGCTGGTGAACTCTTAGAAACTCCAAAGCATTACACTGTCCGTATCTTTCTTATGGGATTTGAATGAATAAGAAAAATTATTCAGGGGAGACCTGGGGGGGGGGAACTTGTCCCCTGCAGTCCCCCCCTTGGCGCCGCCAATGAGCAGAAACGCTAAATTTACACGATGGCCTCCATATATTTTTGAGCTAGCTACGTTATAATGCTTCCCTGAGTCACTTTGTTAACGTTTCTGCACATCCTGTGCTTTATTTTTCTGTGTTTGCTTTTGGTTGCAATAGTTAGTCATCATCGTGTCCTAAGTAAATACCTTCTTGAGTGTATCTACGATTGTTTTGTAATTTTAAGCTAGTCTCAGGGTTGGCCTGGATTAAGGAGTGACCCAAAGAGTCCAGGCCCTAGGTTCCCCACCAAGAGGGGTCCCCACCAGATTGAACTATTTTGAAATTATGTTTGAAAATATCGGTGACTGTTGCGTAGGACGTAAAGGTGTTAATTAACGAGCGATATTCCCTAGTGTCGGAAAATTCATCTAACATGAAGGAGTTCTATATCCAAGGAAATTTCGCTCCGGCCAGGTTTAATTAATTAGCAACATTTCGGAAAACATGAGGAGCCCCCCCTAGTCGGGCCCCATGTCTCCTGTGGAATTTGTCCGGGCCTGCTTGGCCTGAGTGCGTTTGGAACATAACAAACATCTCAGCACCAAAACATCTCAGCTTCCGTGGTTTGATAGATAGATAGATAGATAGAATGGTTTAATGAACACATTATCGCACCAAAACGGTGAATTGCAACGTGTGTGTTTATAACAATTGTAATACATATGCAGTAAGAGTATTAATAGTTTTTAAAAAAGGTTTTGTATAGTCAATAAGATATGTAATATAAAATACCTATTAAGTTATTGAATCTACACCTAAGTTGCCAAAGCTGCCTATTAAGTTATTAAATCTACACCTAAGTTGAATGCTGAAAGTTTGAATGCATCGAACAAGAATGACCTGGGTTTTCCTTTTGAGGGAAGTAGTTAAACAAAGGCTAATTTAGGGGCCAAGATCGCCTTTTGTCGCCCAATGTCGCCAATCAACACGACGACCGTGGCTTCTAAAGTAGATCTTAAATATCATTGATCGTTCTATATGCTGAAGTCTGAACATCAACGTACCTTTCGCTCACCAGTCCACTTGAGTAATGACCGTATGCACCTGCATGTACCGTGCAGGTATAGCCGTATGGAGAACAGCGTACAGTGTTGTAACTTATAGTGGAAATAACGAGCCCTACATCATATATTGTTACTAAAAATTTAGAACCGCTGTTGACCAAGTGATATTAAAAGACATGGATTTCCACATGGCAGCTATACAGAAAACTGCAGATCACAACACCAAAAATATATACAAAGACTTTCTTTGGTTGTATAAACACACAAAACTATATATTTTCCGGCATGAGCTTTTGTAAACGCTATTAAAAGTCGAGTAAAAAGTTACATAATAAGCACACGAGTCGTGACATCACTTCAGAGAAGTGGCAATCACGCGTAGTCACACCTGGCACGAAAGAATTATTCGTTTTTTAAAGTCGTTGAGTCTTCTTCGAGTACGACCACAAATAGGCGTAGAGTACGGAAGGACTTTGGGGCTCGAACCTCCTCCCCCTATAACTCTCACAGTGGTGGAGGCTCAATCCCAGTAGAAGTTTTACCGCACCTATTAGTTCAGTTAATGTCGTAACTTACTTGCTGTTTGTCACTGATTGACTCCTGGGAACATAAAAACAAGCTAAAACATAAAAAAGCGTATTGTAACTTCGGCATCAACATTCGACAAGCAAAAACGAATTTATTTCCATGATTCCAATTCCGTCGTCAATTTACTTCTTCGAGACTTTTCATTAGAGAGGTTAAGATGCCACTATTTCGTGTGACAGGTACGGGTATTGTTCTTTTAATCACAATATCTGGCAGACTACTCAACGTTTATTTCTACATTCTCTTCGAATTTGTTTTGTACAAAAGAAGATAAAAGTTAATTTTAGATACTCACGGATACTTGCAGAAAATCAATACGAAAAATCAAGCTACCCGTACACGTTACAAGAAACCGCGAAATTTTAACCTGCCTAATGTTATATTCGGCGAGTAGGGTATAATACACTACGTTATTTAGTATAGAAAGCCATATAATTGTGACCAATATGTTTGCTTTTTTGCTCCAATATGGACAAATACATTAAATTATATCAAGTTTGAACGATCGACAAATGGCAATACTACTTAATATTGATTCTGGCAGTTATAACATGCGACCGCGTGTTTGAAGTTTCAGTCCCCAAAGACAAAACCAAAACTCTGTGTCTATGCGACCACGAGAGCTGGTAGACCCTTGTTTGGGAGAAATTTTTCTTCATTTGGTCCCAGCATAGTATTTGTATTGCGTAAACAACAGCTGGATGAAAGCAAAGAAAGCGTTGAAAGTTTGAGAGAGGTCGTCCGACACTCGTGGTCGTCATATCAGCCCTGAGGCTTTGACCAAAGCTGACTACAACGAAAGTTCTAACCGTGGGGCTTATCTATCGCATAATTTTAAAAAATCTCAAGAAATTTTTTCCGGTTTTTGATTTTTCGATTTACTTTTTCATGATTTCAAAAGATAGGTTTGAAATATTCGCAATTTTCGATCTTTTTTTATTAGATTTTAGGGAACTCTTTTTTGTGATATTTCCGGAGAATTTTAGGGTTTTTTGCAAGATTTACAAGGTTTTTGCAGTTTTAGACCATTGAGATGCATGCGCGCTTTACGGTGAATATGAGATGCCCTTCAAATTTTCTCATGCACTTGAATCATACATTTTACTTTGATCATATTACAACTAAATGGTTTGATAACTTGATTAATGCAGCAAAAATCCTGTACCAAAAACTACAATTCTCGTAGAGCCCCAATTTTTTTTCATCTTGAACTCTCAACACAGGGTGGCCTTGTATTGCTTAATTATTTTAGTGAATAATGCTGGTATTGCACTTTTGGGGGTTCTGGAAGATCAGGCTTGGGACGACATTATGAATGTGTACAATACAAACGTCTTTGGAGTATTCCGTCTGGTTCGTGCTATTGTCCCCTCCATGAAGAAACGCAGAAAAGGCCGCATTATCAGCGTCAGTTCCATTGCAGGATTGCTTGGCCTTCCGTTTAATACTGTTTACGGTTCAACCAAGTTTGCTTTGCAGGGCATCACAGAGTGCCTTGCACCACAGCTTACGCAGTTTAACATACAGTAAGTTAGCATGTTAATTAATAGATAGAATTCCTTTTTCTTATTTGAAGAGTAAAATGAAGAGTTTATATCATAGATTTTCTTCATTATATTGTTGAATTTTTCGTCCATCCTGTATTGGATATTCTGCATTCTTTTCCTTAAGGCTGCTTTCCAGTTACGCGTTTTTGACACGCACGTACACGCACGTAAAAGTTTAAATCCTTCAAAGTTTC
>JAOBYK010319136.1:0-18552 GCA_025434845.1 Phenganax subtilis | reverse complement strand
AATTAAATTGTCTAAGGGATTGATCAATATTTCTCAGTTCATCAGGGAGGCTATTCCACAATTTTGCTCCTCTGTAATTAAGACTTTTTTAAGATATTCCGTCTTAGGTTTAGGCAGATAGAGCTTTGTAGTAGAGCCTCGTAGATTATAATACTACCAGTCAACCTACTCGATCACATACACTAAAAGGAGAAAAATTGCAGCAAAAATCGCCCGTGTGAACTGGCCTTTACACAGTCGTTGACACGCAACATATGCACGCTCAATCATCACGGTTCATTTTTAGCTTTACTTGCTGACGCCATAGTCACATAAAAGCGACCCGAATATTGCAATACAAAACTGCAGAAAGTGAGAAAACTTCTCCTACGTACTACCAGACGTTGTTCAGCAAAGCGCATTGAAATCGTAAACAGTTAACTTCCACGTATATCTCGCAATTCCTTATCAACCCTTGCAAAGGAAACCGACTGTGGTCATGGTAGTCGAACACGGCATGACCAACTCTTTTAAACGCCGCATATAAGCGCCGAAAGCACCGAATCACCGCTGCACATTTGTCCTCTTATTATTTACTTGGTCATGCGAATTTTAATGGGCATGACTAAAACACGCAATTCCATGGTTTCATTCGTGTGTCCACGCAAACTTCGCAAGTTGCAAGGAAACGAACAAAATATCGAAATTATTAAATATTTTCATGTCTGCTTGAAAGCGCAAGATGAAGATTGAACCTTCGGTACGTCGGCGTTTTATATAAGTTTTAAAAAGAAGGAAACGGCTCGAAATTGGCAGCATAATCTCAGAAGTTAAGGTACTGCAAGAATATCTTTTTAGGAGAATTGTTAGTCATGCCCAGCATGACCACCATGACCGCTAGCTTCCCCGCTGCTGCTATTAGCTATTGAAATGTGAAATGAACCATTACCATTACCATTACCATTACCATTACCATTTCCACGCATTGCGTACACTGAAGTGGCACTTTCGTCTTCTACTAGTAGCTAGATATGGTAAAAAAAATTCTTACTTCAGACAGGCTCAAAATTTGCCAACAAATTACTGTGCAGACGCAGTATTTTTTCCGCGCACATTTTCCAAGCAATGAAGATCTGATTTAATCCACATGAAAGGCTGATCCAAACTATTTCACATCAACAAATTTAAAATTAGAGGCGGCACTGTACTTGTACAACAGTTGCCATGATTCTATTACTCTTTTCTCAATTTAATAGTTTATCTAAACGTCCAGGGTTCAACTCCTGCCTATAGTGAATTTTTTCGCTGGACTTGGTAAGAATAACTCTTGCAGACTTGCAACAACATTTCGCCAAAAACTGCTCAAATAATAAACAGGTACTTGTCTCATTAGTTGAGAGGTTTAGCACACGCGTCGTGGCAGTCTAAGACGGCGTGAAAATGGCGCAAGAATGCCGTGGTACTTCCATACATGGACATTTCATGTCCATGACCATGCCATTTTCACGTCCGTGTTGACGTCACGTCGTCTTTGCTAGACCTCTCTAGTCTCCCTAAAAAGCGACCGATTAATAGCTGAAACTCGAATTCCTTTGCAATTTTCTCACAACTTTCTTGCTGTCAACCCTCTGAAGATCACACAAGCGCAAGAAATATACATGCAAAACGTACTGACTCATGCAGTTATACCTACTTTTGTACTTTATAAACGTTAAAAAAGTACTAAACTTGGTCCAACTGGAAACAAAAGTTCATCAAATGTAAAAAAAGTTGCATTAATTCTATAAACTGCCAAAACATGGCCGAGCAACTTGTGGACAGGCTTACTGTAGTCGAAAGTACTAAAGTCCAAGCGTTTTTTCCACTCAAGATAATTACCCATACGATCAAAGCGGAGAGGAAGTGAGCTCTGGGGGGAGGGAGGTACTCATGACTTCAAAATAACAAAGAAAACTTTCCTGTCTTTTTCTATCTCCCTGAGTGGAAGCCCAGTATAGAGACATACAGTAGTGTAACTTCCTAGAATTTTTGTACCCACCTTTTCAAAATTTTTAGTGGGCATGTGCAACAAGTGACTAGACGCATGACCCCCCCGTCCGAGCATTCAAAATGGCGGCAAATGTTTTTACCGTATTTTGCATGTAGTTCAACTCCTGCCAATAAAGAAGAAAACAATTTTATGAAAAATTAATAACCTGTAATACTTCAGACGAATGTCCGGCAACAACTCGTAAAATAATAGAACACTAAACACTGCAATTGACGAATGTTCTGCTGAAATGAGTGAGAGTAGACCAGTGGAGCAGAGTAAGCGGACGAATAGCAATGTTTTACAACTCTTTAGGCGTGAAGAACCAGCATATTTTAGCATAAGTGTATGGGGGTAGTACTGGACATTGTTCTTTCATTCTAAAGAAGAGGTAGATGGTTATTCACATGGCAAAATGCATTGCTTCATAACTTCACGGACAATTACCACCCTACACTCCAAAGGAAACTTCATGCATTTTAAATTAAAATATGTCGTAATATAAGTTAACTTACGAGTGCTCAGAATTTCCTTGTATGTGCAGTTGGCATAAAGCAGAGAAACAACTAAGGGCAAAAACTAACAGAAGAATTTTACTTAATAGGTCTCCCATGTAACTGTTTCATAGATAGGCCTTCATGATATGTTTGGTTAAATTCACGCTGTTTTGAGGGAGCCGGCCTGTTTTTGCTACCCTCACATGATATGTTCTTGTCCAATGAAACCCTGGAAAAGACTTCAAAAGAGGAACTTTGACGATTAGAAAAAAGAAAACGACATTTTACCAACAGCTTTACAGTCAAACCGGTTGTTTTGTTCCCCGCAATATTGCAACATTGCGGTCAATATTGCAATATACGTGGGAATGTTGCGGCGGAAGTAATTGCAACCGCCAGACAGAATTTACTCTTGTTGTTATCGTTTCAAGTTCTAAACTACAATGAAAAAAAATGTTTATTGATTTATGTTCCATATATTTTGATAAATTTAAGCTATTTTCACCAATTGTAGACATTTCATTCCTAAGCTTTATCTGGAAACTATTGTTTTTACCGTGATTTAGGAACTTGACACAATAACAACAATAGCAATTCGCGCCTGGCAGTTGCAATTACTTCCGGAGCAATATTTCCAGGAGTATTGCAATATTGACCGCAATGTTGCAATATTGCGGGGAACACAACAACCTGTTTGACTGTAAGGTTTAGCGATGGTAACCGATTAGCACCTATACTTGCCAATGTCTACACGGATAGAATTGAGAATCAAGCTATCTATTCTGACTTATCGCTTTCTATTTCCCTCTATTACCGCTATATTGACGATTGCATCACACCAGCTAGTAATCCTGAAGAAGCTGAGTTCATCCAAAGCAAGTTAAACTCACAAGACCCAGCAATCCGCTTCGAGTTTGAATTGCCAGACAAATATGGTTTCCTTCCATTCTTGAATACTACGATCAAGGAGAACAAATCTGGAATCGTTGAAACGGGTTGCATTGCCAGAAATGAACGACATGGTGAATACGCAAGACTCGCCCGAATCATAATTTTTATAGTACATTATATTGAAATATCGCAACAAAGTACAACTCTTGAGATGCGAAGATGGAATTCCGTCAAAAGAATGCTGCCTAACAAAAATGGCCTAAAATTATGCTCTACCGATAGCGACAAACCTTGTCCTTGCGAAGTCTAAACAAACGAGCAAGTCCGCAAGTGAATTTGTATTAGTCAATACTACAAACGGCGCAGAAACCCCAAAATGTGCTGCGAAAAATCTTCGCCACACCTTGCCACCTACACAAACTACTACATGCTAAGATTGATCCTACAAGGTGACGTTCTTAGGCTTATGAATGCAGGGCTTTGGTGGCACAGTCGCTAAGATATGTGCCTTTCACCACTGAGGTTGTGGGTTCGATTCTCAATGTGAACTTTACTTTCTCATGTGAAAAGAGTTTGTCAACTACTCTGCCGAAAGTCGTAGGTTTTCCCCGGCTACTCCGGTTTCCTCCTACAGGGGAAGTTGACAGGGTGGGCTAGGATAAACAGTTAGGAAACTAAATATCGATTGTTGTAAAAATAGGTAGTTTAAGGTAATACATATTCATATACATAATGTATACAATAGAAAACCATTGTAAATAGTTACGCAATTCAGCTTATACGCTGCAAAGTAACTATATATATAAACTATAAACTAAAACTATAAGCCATAAACTTGTCCCTGTTCCGTTGATTTAAAGCTAGTTTGAAGCATCTAATTCCCGTAAAGATTTCGACTTGCTTGAAATTGCCATTGCTTGGAGAGATTTTAGTCTATTTCTTCTCAAAAACTATTGTCTTGAAGCTCGTCTCAAGACTGTCTTACATAACATGCTTTCAGTTCTGCTTGAGTAGGTCTTCCAACATTCAATGTCGCTGAAATACACACGTTGGAGGACAACAGCAATGGACGATAATAGACAATACACTTCGCTCCGCAGAATTATTTATCATATTTGACTTCCTATCTAAACTCGCAAGCTGATGTAGCCGAAAGTGAATACCAGTTATCTGTGTATTTATTTATTCATTCTCGACTTTTTTCAAAAATCGCCCGTGTAATTAAAAAAGATCGCATGTCGCTAGTCGAGTCTGCTGACATTAAATGTTGTGCTCGGGCGCACCTATGTCGTTCATTTCTGGCTATGGGTACACAAAAACCTGCCAACAAAGGCCTGCTGTTAAATGGAAAATCCAACCATCCGGAGCATATGAAACAAGCGTGCGTAAGTAACACCATCAGCACTTACACGGCAATATGTTCGACTAACACTTTACTCGAAGAAGCTGAACAGACGTTTAAGAGAACTGCCATGCGTAACGGTTATGACAGCAGCTACGTAGATCGAATGAAGCAGAAAAAAAAAGCGACTAAGAAACCAAAAGACTCTCTCTCTACGTTTACTATTTCATATGTTTCCAGTGATTTCACGAACAATATAAAAAGAGCACTCTAACATTGCAACCTAAACGTAAGAGTAGTACAACGACCACAAAGCTCCCTCAAGGACCTCCTTGTCAAGTCAAGACCCCACGATAAGACATGCAAAGATACTTCCAAACGCCCTATTTGTCGCCACTCATCTGTTCCCATGCAGTGATCGCAGAAAGACGTCGTCTATTTAATTAAGTGTGACCTATGTGGACGGACCTATGTTGGGGAAACCAGTAGACATTTAGTTGCCCGATATCAAGAACACTACCGTTCTGCAGCCAATCCCACGGCACCGTCCTATAATAACGTGGCCTTTTATAGACACTACATGAAGTACCATCCTGGACAGAAACCAAGGTTAACAGTGAAAATCCTGAAGAAAACAAATGGCTCATTGGATCGAAAAATCACAGAAGGATTAACCGGGTGGGATGGCACAAGCAAACGAGAACTCAGCAACTAGTTGCAGTCTTCTGCACGGCGTATCATGCAAAAAAGGGGCAAGTTAATTTGGACAAAATCTTACCAAAGTCTAAAGATGTACGTAGAAGAAGTACTGTATTTGAGTGATGGCGAATGGGATGGCCTGGAGGATCAGTTAAAAGGTTTAAATCTGAAGATATTGATCTTCGTTGGCATCCTGATACTCGGACGATTACCATTAACGGTAGTGGAAAAGATGAAATCAGCGAGAAACTGAATTCGGTGGCCCTCATTTCTATGAACTTGGCCAAATCAAACGAAATTGCTAAACACGACGCCCATGTTGAGAGCAACCACGTTTTCCCCAATTTGAATGCGAGTGACGTGAGAGACAAAAATATTTCTGACTGCTCTGTTGGTAATAAAGCATCCAAAAATGCTATTAATCATTTAGAGGATAAAATCAATGAATTAAACATTTACATTCACCAAGAAAATAAACGATCTGGATCAGGTGGTGTCTAGGATAATAGGAAATGAAAACCATTATTCACAGGGCGACGATTATCAACAGCTGGAAGTGGGTAAAAGCGTCAGTAATTGTTCTGGTGACATCGCCTCGGCTGATCTTGAAGGCCTGAAGTTAGATCTTACAGTTCTTGAGTCGCGTCTGCTCTCAGATATAAACCATCTACGCATAAAGCAAAATGATCTTGAAGCTGTCATACAAAAGCAGGGCGAGATAATACAAAAAATGCATGAGGATAACATGTTTTTTTAAAACAAAGCTGCTATCTTACCAGAAGTTAATTCCCGCTGAAATTCTGAATAGGAATGAAACTAACGACTCGTTAAGTGAAATAATAGATGTTTTTAAATTTCTTGCCACTGGTAACGATCAATCCTTTGGGTATAAAGATCTTGCATCTGTCAGAGCAACTAATCAAGCAGGAAAATTGCCGTCCCAAGACAACAATCATTCTAATTATTCGAACAAAAACGCTCTAGTCACAACGAACACTCTTCATGCTGACGAGGCCACACTCATTGACGACGCCACACTTAACGACAACACAATAGGAGCTACGAAAATCAGCAATAGCGTGGATCCTATTAATGGCAATCTGCCAAGCACCGACGCACCAACCACACTTGATCCTGAAGAAACCCAGTTAACAGAAGAAGCTCCGACAGAGAACAAAAGCGTCGACCTTGCTATTAACAGTCTGGTAAATATCGATCCACAAATCAGACGTAATTCTGAAGAGACTCAGAGAACTGCCATTTCATCCGAAAGAAAAGAAACGGCCCGACCGTTCATGAACAAACCCCTGCAGCGTCGTCAGTTGTTCAATGTTCAAAAAGGTGTAGTTCCCTGCCCCTTTCTACGAAAAAGGGGCTACTGTTTAAAAGACGCTAAATGCGACTTTTACCGCGCTAGAACCCCTGGACATCAACCTGGATGTGGACCGGCAATCAAGCGAAAACCACAAGATTCTCAACCCTCGCCTTTTTAGGGAATCAGCAAGAACAAAATATTCTGTCCCTTATGAACAATCTCGAAGCGAGACTGCAAAAAATCAAAGCACCCAAACACCTTACCCGTCTCCCTTTCGCCATCATCTACTGTTCCGATCCCCATTCCCGCTCTTTCAAGCTGCTTACCCACGCCACTGTAATGGAAATCCCAGTTTATCACCCCCAACACCCCCATTAGTGCCCAAACCACCTCTCCCTCTACCAACTCCCATCCCGAAGATTGCCTCGTGTCGGCCTCCTAAACTACCCTCCCAAGCAAGCCTTTGAATCCTTAGTCGAAAAAGCAGTATCACAGATGTTTCTAAATGCAGTAAATCTGAAAGTACCTCAAAACGAATTCCCGTAAGAATAACATACCGCGCATCAAAACAGAGATACAATGCTCAGAAATACCATCACAACCTCGTACCAATCCCCATGCAAGACAGTACTGGACCAAAGCAACCGACCACATATAAAGTTCCATCCATACTTCTTACCAATGCATGTCATGCAACAAATAAAGTAACGGAAGTTTCTGGGATCGTTGCGGTCAATAACCCGTCACTGGTTATAGTCACAGAGCCCTGGTGGAACTCAAACATTCCAGATGCTGCTAAAGGAATTAGCAACAACTTTAATGCGTGTCGACGAGACCGCCCCTGCCCTGGTGGTGGCATTTTAGTTTATGTAAATCACCAAATACCTACTACCCGGCTAATAAATCTTGAAAAGAATGGTAAAGAAATTCTGTGGCTTGTTCTTAAACCACCTAGAACTCTCAGACCCCATAGCTCCATAATAGTAATTAGCGTATACTATCCGCCAGGTCAGACGATTGAAGATGAGAGAGCGATGTGCAAATATATTACTGATAGACTTGACAAAGCTTTACAGGACCATCCTTGTGCCGGGGTAATCATCGCTGGTAATTTCAATAGGATGAGATTAAATCTACTATGTAGACGGTTTAATCTTAAGAAAACGGTATGTGCCCCCACAACAGGCCAAAATATCGTTGACCTAATCCTCACAAACATGTCAGAGCTATACCATACTGTCGAACATCTTCCGCCGATTGGCCGCTCTGACCACCAGTATTTATTGCTCACTTCTAGTCTGAAAGAGAAGGTTAAGGCGACCTCCCGAAAAGTCCGTCTGATGAAAAGCAGCAACTTAAATGATCTGCCCGACATCTGAATAGGGAGAGCTGGGAAAGGATCTACGATGAACATGAGACTGATGATAAAGTCAGTGTTTTACAAATACCATCATGAGCATTCTCGACAAAACGCTGCCCAAACGCACGGTACGCATTCATCCCTCGGATAAACCTTCAATGACCCCTCACATAAAGCATGAAATTAAAGCTAGACAACAAGCGTTCACATCCGGGGCATAAACCAAAGTACAGGGTACTATGTGATAAAGTAAGCTCACTTATATCCGATGCGAAAAAGAGGTACTGCCAGAGGTACTACCGAAGAGGTACTACCGAAGGAAGGCGTGGAACGAATCCTGCAAGATGGTACAAAACCGTCTATGCACTAGGCTCTGCTAATGACTGTAATTCTCCAGCCTCAGTAAACTCTACAGTAGACCTAGTTGAACGCGTGCAACAAAGTTTCACCAAACCTTGGGAAAATATTACCTCAACTGAAATTCCTGATGCCCGACAATGTGAACACCTACTTAAAGATGTCAAGCCCACCCTACCTTCTCCTGGACAAGTTAAAGCAACCCTTAGACGTCTAAATCCCAAGAAAGCTACCGGCTCGGACGATATCCCTTCATGGTTATTGAGACATAACTGTAAAGAGCTAGCTCCTGTTGTTCACAACATCGTTTGTTCCAGCATCTCCCAGTCGAAATATCCAACGTTATACAAGCATGCACTAGTCACTCCGGTGCCTAAAGTATGCCCACGTAGCGACATACACGATGACTTCCACCAAATCTCAGTTCTGCCGTTATTGGCAAAAGTTCTTGAAGCCGTCCAACTTAAACTAAATAAAAGTGACCTCAAGATCAAAGATAATCAACATGCCTTTATGCAGGGTAGGTCGACGGTATCTGCACTGGCGAGTATCACTTAAAACTGGTTCAACAAAACGGATAATTCACGCGATGGAAAAATGGGTATCCGCGCCTTCTTTATTGACTTTTGCAAAGCGTTCGACCTCGTGGATCATGGTTTGCTTTTACAGAAACTTGCCGAAATGAATGGGTCGAAATGCTTCCGGCTATGCATACGGAGTTTCCTGGAGGAAAAGAGCCAACCAGTGAAAATAGGTGACATATTATCATCCATAAAGCCCTGCCCTGCTGGAGTCCCCTAGGGTTCTGTCATATCGCCAACACTAATTATTGTCTATAATAATGATCTCGAGGACTGCATCCCTAAGGACCTACATATCAACATGCATAAATATGATGATGATTGTACTCAGGATGAGGCTATCTCATATGGCTCCACTAGTAACATGCAAAAGGTACTTGACCCAATGAATGATTGGGCACTTGGAAATAAGATGGAAATCAACGTCAAAAAGACCAAAGATATGTGGATTTGCTTTAGAGAGGCAATTCCCGAACCACCCTCACTCGTGATTGGTGAAGCTACAATTGAAAGAGTGAACTCGTTCAAGCTGCTAGGTCTCTGGTGTAACAATTCCCTAAACAGGAATAAACATATCAAAGAAATTACAAGGACAGCTAATAAACGCTTGTTCTACCTCCGGGAATGCCGTCGAGCTAATCAGCAGTGTGAAAACAGGGATTTTGGGACAAAATATACCACCCCCCCTAATACATTCTTATACAAATTTTTTCAAGTTTTTCGAAATTTAGGCATTTTTTGAGGACATCACACCTAAAATGCATTTTCTCTAATACTAATTTATACTAATTTTTCCTCTAATAAAACAGCCCCCCCCACCCCCCCAATTTTGAAAATTCAGAAAACAAAATTCTCGCTCCCAGGACAAGCAAATTAGTATATGTTTCTATTACAAATTTCAGCAATACAATCTACTATTAATTTATTTGCTCTTGAGACAAGCAAATTAGACTATGTTTCTATTACAAATTTCAGCAGCACAATCTACTCCTGAGACTAAATTCAAGCAGTTCAATCTACTCCTGAGACTATGTTCAGCAGCAAAGGATAATTTGTTTACATACCCAACGACGTTTTAATTAACAAAAAACAGATCTTAGCAACAACATTTTATTTATTTATATTCCTCTGTCCGATAGAAACTAGCACATTCCTGAGAGAGTTGAAAAAATTCAAAAAATTTTTTCAACTTTAAAAATATATTTCAAAATTTAAACTATGTTAGGAATGTGCTAGTTTCTATCGGACAGAGGAATGTCAATAAACAAATGGTTACTAAGTATCACGTTTCTTGAGTCTCATGAAATTTGATTCTATAAGCATCTCCATGAATATATAATTTAACATTTTTATCATAAGCTTGTTTGATACTCCCAGGATTTATATTAAAGAATTTAGCAGCTTTACCTATACTTGGAAAAGACTCAATCCAACCAGAGTTTACATGAATCAACCTCACAGGACGAGGTATTTTTATAGCTTTTCTACAAAACGTTTCATATTTCTCATTCACAGGAAGTCTGTTGATTTCAAGTGCATCACAAATTTGATTTTTATTCATTCTTGAACAACCTTTAATACCTAAATCTTTAGCTTTTTGTCTTAATTCTTTTAAACTTGGATTCATTATTTATTTTATGCAGAAACTACTAAAGTATAAAAGTAATTAATTTTCCTAGTGCCCAGCCTCCAGCAAGACCTATAGCTCCAGAGGTAATATGCATATATCCTTGCATCTCATTAGAAGGTCTATAATAATCTTCTAATACAGGCTCTCTTTCCCAGTCTAGATTAAGCTGATGAATTTGACTTAAAGCTTTATCAGTGCTATTGATGTCTGTATTTGCATCTGACAATTCCTGTCTATACCTTGCAATTTTGTCTTTTCTTACAATCTCTTTTTCAGTCCATTTTTCTTTTTCAAAAGTCAATTTTTCCATAGCCAAGTTGTGTCTTTTCATTTCTGCTTGATAGCCAGAGTGATTTAATTTACTAAATAAGAATCCAACTCCTGCAAAAGCAAATGCATTAAAAACTCCTGAAGCTACTGTTGAAGTCATTTATTTAATGAACAATTTGTTCTGGAATAATTTTACTATCTTCGAGGTATTTTACAATGACTGATCCAATCATGACTGATCCAGCAAGTTTTAAAGTGCCATTTAAACTTTGAGGTGTACCCAGAAGTTCTCCAAATGCTTTTTTACTTAACAAAGATACAACAACTGCTGAAGCTGTCAACACAACTCCACTATAAATTTTATTAATATATTCTTGTTTTTGAGTGTTTGGACCCATTTATTTATATACATAATTTATAAATTTTTTCTGTTCTGAATCATAGATTTAGTCAAATGTATCTAATTTAACACCATGAGGCGACTCTGGTTTTTCAACAACACGGGAAAGAGGCTTCTTTGTTTCTTTGACCTCCAACTGAGGTTTGTTAAATTTTGGTCTGAAATTCATGTAACAAACTACACCAATTCCAAGAATTGAAATGATAGCTATAGCTGGTAAATATCCCCAATTGTTGTCACTTGCTTGTTTTTCAAGTTCTTCTAGTCTCTTTTTCTTTGCTTCTTTGGCTTGTTTAGATATTTCAGCGAGTCTTTTTCCTTGTTCTACTTTTTTTGGATCTTTAGTTTTTACTTCTGCAGCTGTTGTCATGACAACTGGTGTTTCTGCTGTTGAATTTTCGCTCATTTATTTAGTAATGAAAAAAGATTAATTTGTAACTGTTTCCACAGTAAAATTTAAGACAGATTCGTTTCCAGATGGTTCATCCGATTTTTTAAGTACTTGAATATAGAAAAACAAAATGTCTTGTACATTTGAGACATAATCTTTTAACAAAAATGAAGTGTCTAATGTAGCTAAATAAAATTTGCGAAAGTGTTTAATCGCAGTTAGACTAAATGTTTTTAGACTATGTATTGTTGTAGTGTCATTTTTAAAATAAACAAATAATTTATATTCTAAAGTTAAAGTGCTTAGTACACTATCATTATTAAATATACGATATAACAAAGTTATTTTTGTATTTTCATTTAAATCTGGATGATAAATTGAACAAATTGGATAATCCCAATAACTTATTTTTATGAAAGGATGTAATGTTTTATCTTTTGCTAATCCAGGATAATGAAAGTTAAACATATATACTTTTCTACATGGTTGATTCTCACCATGCCTATAGCCATAATTTAAAGTCATTTATTTATAGTATAAATTTAGCTATAAAAAGCCCAAATATCAGCATTGTGCCTGCAGCTTCAACCATCTTTGTACTTGTAAGACTATTTGTAGGAACTTTTAAGTCATTTTTAAGGTTACTAGTAGGTTCCTTGTTTTTACCTACAAAACTGCTACTAGGAGATTTTAAAGAGATTCTAAGAGTTTTTGAGTCATCTATAAGACTACTTGTAGGAGCTTTTAAGTCATTTTTAAGGTTCTTACTAGTTTCCTTAATTTCACCTATAAAGTTGCTACTAGGTTCCTTGTTTTTACCTACAAAACTGCTACTAGGAGAACTTTGGTTAAGTTGTTCATTTTTACCAAATTTCATACTTGTTGTAGCAGTGGTCAAAGTATTGTTAAATCCTTTTATTGGCGTATCTAATATAATCATATCAGAAGGAATTAAAATAATTCCCGGACTGACTACCATATTCAAAATAACATATGTATCTTGAATTGCTTTTCTCATATTACTTATCATCACTGTAGGATCATCTTGAATTATTGTGTCTTGTACAAGTTTATGAAATACATCTTGAGTCTGACTTGATTTTGCACCTTTGTTAACAATAGACCATCTAGTTTTTGCTTGAGAACCTAATACACAGTCAACAAAATTTTCCATTGCTTGCTGTAAAAGTTTTTGTCCAATTTGCGTAAGACCATCAGAAGTTTGTTTTATAAAAGATTTCCAATCTTCTTTTTCTGATTTAGGAACTATCTTATCAATATATTCATAACCAATTCTTAAAATTCCCATTGAATGATTATTCTTTGGAAACACATAGTGAGACTTTCTAACTCCTGGATGTTTTTCTAAAAATCTGCTCATTGCTTCTCTTGTATGTTTTAGTTTATATTTCCAAACTTTCTTCGTAATAATATTCTCTTGAATAAGCTTCAAGTCATCTTTGTTGACATAAGAACTTAGTTTGTTTGGATATCTCAAGAACCTCTTTATATGATAATAAAAATAGTACTTGACAATACTTGAAATCACTTTAGGTTGAGCTAGTTTAGTAATGTGTTCTATAGAAATTCCTGATTTATAAGATAAAACATAAGCAGCAACTAAACTTGTAAAATAAGGATCTTCTAAGGTGTTAAACTTTGCTTTGGTAATGTCTTTGTCATTGTTTGAATTTTTCCACTTGACATCAAGTGGCTCAAGATGACACTTGAAATAATCATGATCATTAACATAAATCTCAAATGACTCCAAATCAATCTTGCTGTCTTCAAGTTTTAGACCAGTGATTGTTCCTCGATTATTCCAAATTCTAGGAGTCCAGTATAAAGCATAAGAATACTTATCTTTAAATGATTTTGAAGTAATGTCTGTTCCATAATTTTCTGTGATGTCATAATCTATAGATGTATCAAATTTCAAAGTGTTTGGATCAACAATAATTTCAAATTCAAATTTGCTGATGTCAGCATTTGGATACTTTTTGATAAAATCATCTTTAAGTTTTTGTACTTGTGTGTCATGAACAGTCATTGCTTTTTCATAGTTTTTACCATAGACAGCTTTGTAATATCTATTCATTTATTTTATGTATAAAATAAATGAACAAACTCACTGTGATTATTAACAATCATCATAAAGAACTTGTTATTGATAAAATAATAGAAACAACATCAAGTTCTAGATTGTTCCTCAAGTCAGCTACAATCTTTTGGAACTATAAAAATATCATTGCTAGAAAAAATAATTTCATTACTAAGGATTCTGTGACACTTTTGCTTCCGGTTGGTTATCTTACTTTTGATGACATAAAGAAAGAACTAACCAAATATAAAATTGAACTTGAAAAACTACCTTACACAAACAAAACTAAAATATATTGTAAAGAAGAAAATTTAAACCTCAAGATTTTTGGAACACTACTCGGATTTTCAATAAATAAGAAAATACCTAAAAACACTTGGACAGAGTCTGACAAAGAATGTGACATAAACAATGGTTTAAGATATGCCAGAGTACGTTGTGATGCTGTGAATAAATCGATGAACTTTGACTCACAAGGAAAAAGAGGTTCTGCTTTTATAACTTTGCCAATAACAACAGAAACAAGTTTAAATGACTCAGTCACTCATTATAAAGACATTGAATCTGAAGTAACAGTTTATAATGGAAACTGGAATAAATTTACTTTTGACATCACAACAGGACCAAATGAAAATGATAATATTGGAACACTATTATTTGAACTTTACGTAAAGTAAATCGCATCTATTTGTTTTTTCTTATTAAATAAATGGGATTTATTCAAGACTTGAAGATTGGTGATAAATATAAAGAAAAATACGTTGTTGCAAAATTTTTAACAGATAAAAAAAAAGAAGGAATATTTTATTTGTTTAGATAAAAATCCGCCTGTAAATAAATAATGACGAATCATTTTTAAAAAGAACAACAACTTAGAGATATGTACTATGATCCAAAAACTGGATACATGTCTGCTGAGAAGCTTTATCAAAAAGCAATTGAACAAGACTTGGTAGTTTCAAGAAAACAAATCAAAGATTGGCTCAAAACTCAAGATACTTTTACTCGATATAAATGCATCGTCAGAAAACACAAATTTAGTCAAACCTATGTGAACAATCTAGCTGATCAAATTCAATTAGACTTGGTGGATATGAATAAACTCAAAAACAAAAACAAAGGATATGCTTGGATTCTCACAGGTGTGGAAATACTAAGTAGATTTGGATTTGCACTTCCTGTGAATAAAAAAGACAAAAAGAATATGACAAAAGCTGTGAAGGAGTTGATTTTAGAGTTTAAAGATCATTTTGGAAAATATCCAAATGTAGTTCAGTTTGATGAAGGAAAAGAATTTTACAATGTAGGAGTAAAAAATTTGCTAGAAACTCATAACATTAAATACTTTTCAACCATGTCTGAAAGAAAAGCAGCAATTGTTGGAAGATTTAATAGAATTTTAAAATCAATCATGTGGAAATATTTTTATTCCAAAGGGACTTATAATTGGACAAGTGTTTTAGATGATCTAGTGAATAATTATAATCATACAAAACATGGAACTATTCTCATAAAACCTGCTGATGTCAGCAAATCTAATGAAGATCAAGTTTGGTTGACTTTATATGGTCATTGGACTGGGGAATACCCTTTAAACAAGTTTAAAATCGGAGATCAAATTAGAGTAAGCAAGTATAAGAATATTTTTGAAAAAGGCTATGAAGCCAATTTTACAGAAGAAATATTCCAAATCTCAAAAGTATTCAGAGGTGATCCAAATATGTATGAAATTAAAGACACTGAAGATGAACCTATTCTTGGTAAATTTTACGAACAAGAATTGTGTCTTGTAAATAAACAAGACAACACCTACAGAGTTGAAAAGATACTAAAAACTAAAGGTGATAAAGTACTTGTAAAATGGTTGGGATATGACAATAAACATAATTCTTGGATAAAGAAAAGTGAAATTCGACCATTAAATAAATGAGCGACAAGCCTGATTATAGTTTTGAACTAGATGATTCAACTTCAAGTGAGTCAGACTCTGATTTTGAATATATTCTAGAACTAGATGATTCAACTTCAAGTGAGTCAGAACTAAATGATTCAACTTCAAGTGAGTCAAAACTAGATGATTCAACTTCAAGTGAGTCAGAACTAGATGATTCAACTTCAAGTGAGTCAGAATAAAATCGATATTTTATAAAAAATGAATTATTTTTATAAAAATGACAGAAGATTTCAACACTAATAATATTTATTCAGAGTTAAATGAACTTAAAATAAGTCTTGAAGATATTTATTCGGAGTTGATTGAACTTAAAACAAATATAGATGATCATAATACAAAAATAGATGATCAAAATACAAATATAGATGATCTTAAAAATGATTTCAAAAATATCAGCACAGAATTAAAGATTCTAATTCAATTAAAAACAGCAAAAAATATGTCAAATAAACTTATAATCTAAAAAAAATTTATTATCATTAAATGAATGGAACTTGAACTCCATGATTTTGATAATAAATTTAAAAAAGATATTCCAGAAGAAGAAGAAACTTTTTTTATGGAACCAGATGTTGACCAAGACATTGAAAATTCTCTCTTGAATCAAGGTCAAGATCAAAATGAAGACTTTGAGTTTCATTTGATTGGAGTAAAAGAAGATATGAGAATGGTAGATAAAATAAAAAGATTAAAAGAATACACAGGATTAGAGATTCATCCTAAGGACGGCAGATTTAATAAATCTCTCTTAGAAAATATTGAATTTACTTGGAGAGATGATCTAGGTTGGGCTGGTATTTTATACAAGAATAAACCAGTGTATAAAATGAGTCGAGGAGATATGATTCATCTTCCAAATTCAAGAATCTATCCAGAATTTAAAATGGCTGTGGATCTTGCTCGAGATGAAGAACAGCAGGAAGAAGAAGAACTTAAACTTGAAACTTGGTTAGAAAATCGAATAAACTCATTAGAAGAAGAATTGGATAAAGAAGATCTAAAGGAATTAAAAGATCTAAATGTACAACAATTAGAAGAAAAAGCGGCAGAATATAGAGAACTCAAATACACAACAGAAAATGAAAAATATAAAGATCTTGAAGAATATGCATTGTTACTTGCAGACAAATCAAGATTAGAATTAAATCAGAGTCCAAAAGAACATGACGTCATTGTTGAGCAAAAGAAATTAGATTTTCTTAGAAAATTAAAACTAGGACTCATAAAATATCTTCCTTATGCGACTGTTACTGCTGCAATCACTACTGTTGGATACATTATAGATTATACAATTGGATCTAAAAGTAGACTTGGAGTTGGAGCACATGAGATAAAACATAACAAAGAAATTGATGAGCATATAGAAAGAGTAGAAAAAGAAATTAATGAAAAAATAAGAAAAGAAAAAGAAGAAAGATTAAAAGAAATTAATAAACATATAGAAAAAGTAAAAAAAGTAGAAAAAACTGGTGAAACTTCTGAAGAATTTTTAAAAAGAAGAAAAAAAGAAAGACAAGCAACACATGATAAAATTTTTTCACCTAAAACAGACCTAAGTCTCCCTGTGAATCAAAAAGAACAAGACACTATAAATATTGGAAGAACTGCTATTATCTTGGGAATGGCTGCTGTCGCAGGAGGAACTTCATTTTACTTGGCAGCAGTTCCTGTTTACATGGCTGCAAGTTATTCTGCAGGTCAAGCAACTTTGATAGGTTATCAGACAGGTTGGATTACTTACTCAGTGGCTGCTTATGCAGCAGCTATTACTGGCATCAAAACTTATGATTTTACAACAAGTAAAGCAGGTAAAAAAACAAAACAAATTTTTGAAAAAATAGGCACAAGTTTATACGCCATTGGAAAACCTGCTTCTGATTTTTGGTGGTGGCTTTCATGGTTTGTTCCAGAATCTGTGGTGAATATTTTACGATTAATCTATAAAATAATCATAACTATTTGGAATTTTATTACACTTTTACTGTCTATTCCCATTCTAGACTTTTTAAATTTTGCCTTTGGTCATTTTGCAATGTTGCTCTTTTGCGGCATAGTATTTTATCTTTTATTTTATCAAGGAGGAAAGATTGATATTATTTTATTCTTTCTTCCTGCTATTTCAATATTTACATCTCTTTATATATATTATTCTTTTTTCCCAAAAGAAAAAATATAAAGTTTTATGTTATTAAATAAATGAACACACTCATTCCTGGATTTAAGAAACTTAAAATGTCTGATATCAAAGGCATTCGAACAAAACATAATATAACTTTTAATCCAAACAAAACCAATCCAGAAGAAGAACTTTATGTAGATATTCCAAGATTAAAACCAGATGTTTGTTTAGTTCCTGATAGTTTGTGTTTAAAGTCTGATTTTAAGAATAAAAATGACAAGTCTTGGTTTTTAAATAATCTTGGAAAACTATTACTAGAAAGATTTACCATCAGCATTGGAGGAGAAAATGTGTATGATAACAATGGCTATAGTGAAATAGAAGTCTACTAAGACCTATGGTTACCTGAACATGTTAGAGAAGAATCATTAGAATTTGGAATTGCTAATGAAAATACAAGAAAGCTCATTTCAGGTTCAGATGATGGATCAAAGACTGGAGATGCCCAAAAAGTATCAGATGCTTTGGTTCAAGGTATTCAAGGAACTAAACAAAAAATCAAACTTGATAAAATCATTGGAGATCATGGACTATTTGCTCCTTATTTCATGGGACATAATCTTCAGTTTAAATTAAG
>JAOBYK010319025.1:0-18568 GCA_025434845.1 Phenganax subtilis | reverse complement strand
GACCTGGATTTAACTCAATATCTCCAGAAAGTAAAAGAATTCTTTCTAAGAAATCATAATCTTGAGTCGCTTCAATTGCATTTACTATTTGACAAATTTCATTCACATCATCTCCCCGAAGGGACTGTCTAGTTTCCTGAAGGAAATTATTTACTCCCCGAAGGAACTGTATGGTGGCCCAGGGGTGCCATCAATTTTTTTTCTAATTTTTTTTTCATTTGTCCTTGCAAATCAATTTCTTTTGTTTGTAACATCATGAATATCATACTGTTTTCAATAAAAATAATTTTAAATGGTAAACTAATAAAGTTTCAAAAGTAAAAATTACAAAAAATTTTAAAAAGAAAGTAAATAAAAATGAAATATAAAATTTTTTCAAAATACCGCCGTGGCCCAAGAGTGCCATCGGCCCATGAGTGCCATAAACCGGAAATGGTAATCTTTCCGGTTTCCGGTTTGTTTTGTTTCCCGCCATTTTGTAATTGTGTAATTGACTATTTGCATATTTCGCAGTCATGTCGAAACAAAAGCAATGGGATAATTTTAAAAATAAGTTATCTTCTAAAAGAACGGGAAAGAAAGAAAGAGTTGAAGAGGATGAATATCTAACGGTGCAACAACTGTCAGCTTCAGTAGAAGGTAAAGCGCAAAAATATACGTGTATTGGCCCACTAACAATGGTGCGATTCAAACACAAAGAAAAGACAATGCAGAATGTAAAGCAAGCATGCAAGGATCATTTCGGTTTTGGAGACGCGTATCAATGTGATATTCTTGCTGAAGAACGGGGACCGTCGTTTACGACTATTAGTCAAGTAAAGAATTGGAAACTGTTGCATGTTAGATTTATAGGATCGGATGGGAATCTAGAAATGGATGATAGTCAAGCTCAACGAAATAGCATGAAAGGGAAAAGTGGCTCATACGAAAAACTGAAGGAAGGTAGCAACAGTGTGCCAATATCTATTCTAGCTGAGACTGAAGCTCGTAAGTCAAGCATTGTCCCCAGGTCTGTTCCATTAAGTCAACTTATTATGATGGGGAAACTCATTGCACCAAAAAAGAATGTGGTAACATTGCAACTAGAACAGTTCAATGTCAGATCAAAGAGTTGGGAAGATCCATTGGAAGCGGTTTTGTCAGTGAGTGCTGAAAACTTTGCCAGTGGTGCTTGCCGAAATGCATTTGTTGCAAATGGGATGAAAGGTATCAGTGGCAAAATGGTTTTGAAGCATTACAGGCCAGATCGTGTAGATGACCTGCTGCGCATTTTTAAATCTCTTGATGACCACACTAGAAAAGTTGTCCAAATGCATGCACTTGCACGACACTTTGCACAGATGTTACACTTGGAAGCTCCCTTGGAATATGGTAATACATTTACGTTTACAGAGTTGTACTATGGCAAATTAAATGTTGAAGCTGTCACTGTTGAGCAATTTATTGGTGGAACATTCAAGAAGTATGTCAACAATACTGGTGACATTCTTGTAAAAGATCAGAGTGACATTGTACTAAAGGCTGAATCACTTGCATATTATTCCTATGCAAAGTCTGGCGAACAACTCATGGTAGTTGACCTTCAAGGTGTTGGGTTTACTTTATTTGATCCAGAAATTGCAAGTGCAAAGCTTTATGATGAAGACAACTCAATCTACTTCTGCGCAGGCAATCTTTCCATAATTGCAATAGAAAACTTTCTATCACAGCACAAATGCAACAAGTTCTGCAAATTGTTAAAATTAGATGATAATCATTAATAGAGAACTCTAAGAAAAAGAGTTAGTTACTTTGTTATTTGTTCCTTTCTACCATAGAAGTTTAATGTTACTATTTAGTTGCAATATTGACAGTAACAGCCAGTTTACTTATAAAGATTAACTGTATTTTGAAGTTTGCTATAAAGGTTGCTTTCTAAGACACATCTAAGTGTGATTGTTTTTTCAATAAATGGTACTTAATTATTCATGCATCAAAATTTTATTTTAGAAATAGAAAAGCATTTGAGGCTTCATTGGGTAAGACTTCATGTACATTAGGGAATACCCTTTCACAATGTTGTCTAAATTCCTCAGTTAGATAATCATTTGTATTCTCCAAAATATTGGAAAGTTCAGCTACTTCTTCCAAGTCTTCATTGCTGACTGGGGTTCCACATGTATCCCCTCCATAATTCTGCGGAAAATTATAAATATGTTCTGGAATCCCATCTGGTAATTCTTTGTTTTTTTGCTTTCTTCCCCTATGGTTACCCCAAATCGTTGTTTTGAAAATGTCCAGTTCTTTTTGAAGCACTGGGATATATACATATGAAAGCATCATCCTAAAAGACATTAAATGATGCATTACTGAAAAGTTTATAGCCTTTAGTTTTTTCATGAACATCTTTGATAACTTTTAGTGCAGCACATATTTATGTACATAACAAAAGTTAAATCATACCGAAGTGGTTAACAATCAGTAGCAGACATAGGTCATATAAAAATCCTGCATTTATCACTCTATAATGTGACATTCAATGTTACACTATTATACAATGGAAAACAACAAAAGCAAATTGCTGCTTTGCTTGTCTGCAGTTGCAAACACATTACCTGTCATTTTCATCTGATGGATCATAATCTCCAGATTCTAGCAGTGAATTTAATTGCTCTTTAAAATACCGCTCTAATCTCTCTAGCAGTTCTCGCCACCATCTTTCAATTTTATTTTGAGTTGATGGCCCATATAGTATTGTTTCTGTCGCATCTACCACATCACCAACTTTATCTCGTAAATAGCAATGGATGGTGGCCATTACTGCTGTCTCCGTGCCCTTATCAACTCTGATTCTACAAGGAAGGACTAAAACAACAAATTTAAATAAACAAAGTGATCCCAATACTGTACATGTACAAAATCCTTCGGATAATAACAATGAATAACATTTATTGTATGAGTGTAATAAAGTTTTTGAACTAACTAGTTAACTTTTCTCATTTTACAAATAATTATTGCATGTATGGTGAGTATAAGATAGTACTTATGTTGCTTTGCACTTACTTCTGTTTTCAAGCAGATAATCATAATAGAACCTGCCAATAATTTCAGGTTTATTATTTGTAGTCCAAATTTTAAGAATGTTTATCCAGCTGCTGAATGTGTCTTGCCCTCCATATATAGCAAGAGGAAACATAGATTTTTGAAAACCGCAAAGCTTATCATGACCATCCAAAGATATGGTAAAGTCAGGGCCCTAAAAATTTGGCAGAAAATGAATAAGAGTAATGTTGTTCAATTTATGTATACTTTTGACTGCTGTTGAAGCAAGAAAACTTAACTATGTGGTGTAAAATTGAAAAATGGGTGGTTGCAACCACCTGGTATTGGTCCCCTGCGCATTACGACAAAAAAGAAACAGACGCCATGTTGGATGAACTATAATGGCAAATGAGAAAAAACATTTATTGAATTCATCCAACATTGCAACTGTTACACCACATGAAAACCACCTATACTAATGAAAGTTTTACACTCTGGGGCACTTGTGTAAAAAGATAGTCAACTCTTAACTATAGTTAGTGAAAGAGTTTGCCAATCAAAATCGATTATTTTAAGAGTTAACTACGATTTAACAACCCAAAATGTCATACAACTGGCCCCTGGACACTGCTGAGCTGAGCTATGGTGGGACACATAGGTCACAACAGGGGGTTTATGCCAGGTAAGTAAAAGAAATGGTGTGATGGAAGAAGGTCCCAAGGGAAGAGAGAACACTCACTTTAACGAAAGGCACTTTTAAAATACTGTACCTGCGCAGTGAAAATATTGTCTCGCTTTGGTCTTTTTGGCCTTCCCACACCACCTCTAGATTGTAAGCCCTCTGGGTCAAATTCCTCCATAATGCCACATACAAGATCTCTTGGTACATTCGGCTTGTGCGTCTCTCTTATCTTCCTGTGTAACGATCTATAACCCAACAGTTTCCCGGGACCATCTAATTCTTTTCTAACAGCACTTTCTACATCGCCAATGTCCACATCGTAATCTGTGTACTTTATGCCAAACTACCTCAGCCTTCTCCCCAACGTCCTATAGCTCCAAGCGTACATGAAATATTTTGCATTAACAAAGTCGAGAATTTCTGTTTTTTTTAAATTTCGTCGCATATAATCCTCCAAATCAAGTCTGAGTTCGTTATCCTCTTTCCACTAATTTTTCGCCATGATTTAAATCCAGGGAACGAGGACTACTCTCAGACCATTTCCGGTTTATAGCACTCATGGGCCGATGGCACTCTTGGGCCACGGCGGTATTTTGAAAAAATTTTATATTTCATTTTTATTTAATTTCTTTTTAAAATTTATTGCAATTTTTACTTTTGAAACTTTATTATTTTACCATTTAAAATTATTTTTATTGAAAACAGTATGATATTCATGATGTTACAAACAAAAGAAATCAATTTGCAAGGACAAATGAAAAAAAAATTAGAAAAAGAATTGATGGCACCCCTGGGTCACCATAGAACTGTTTAGTTTCCCAAAGGAAATTATTTACTCCCCGAAGGGACTGTTTAGTTTCTTGAAGGAAATTATTAGTTCTGTCTATAGGAACTATGTGCTCGTATTTCCAGCAAACAAATTGGATATCCATCCACGTTTTCGTGTTTCTAAATTCAATAGAATCCGTAACGAATTTGTCTTCTTTATTCACTAAAACCAACTTCCCTAAGACAAACATATATTCGTATTTCCAACACAATGAGCAAACAAATTGGATATCTACCCACGTTTTTGTGTTTTCAAATCCAATCGAATCCGTAACGATTTTGTCATTTTTAATCGCTAAAACCAACTCCACAAAGACAACCATACTTCAATCCTCCGATCAAACGATCAGTAATAACAAAATACACAATAGATGTGTTATATTTTCGGTTTTGAGATATAAATATGCTTCTAAAAATTGCAAAGCGTAAAAGAAGCTGCAGTCAGCCACTGAAGCTGAGGCATACACACAACAGCCTCGTCCCCAGTCCTTACACGCTTGTGTGGTATTGTGCAATCATATTATTTATACAAGTGGAAACACCATATTCGTTTGGGAAAAATATTCCGCTCCTCGTCACAAAACTTCTTCAAATTTTGTCTATAAAAGACTTTTTTACTGATATACTTAACAGCGGACACTCATCTTCGCAAACAGATAGCTAAAAATAAAAGCTAGGATGTGTAGTCCAAGGCTCATTTACTGGAACGAATCAAGTTTTTTGATCGATAAATCGTGAATCAACAATGGCGTCTATCAACTTCCGGCGTTCTACGACCATTCATGACTTCGGAACTAATCGCCATTCTATTGTTACTTACTTACTTACTTACTTACTTACTTACTTACTTACTTACTCTCTTACTTACTCACTTACTTACTCACTTACTTACTCACTTACTTACTCACTTACTTACTCACTTACACAGGCAATGACATAAAGGATTTTGCTTCGCAAATCCTTAAAAAATAGATGATAATAAAAAATATCCTACTGCAGAAGAACTAATAAGAACTGCTCGTGGATATCTAAACATGCCCGAATCTCAAACTCCTGAAGAAAAGTAGGATATTTAGAAAAGGAAGCTAATTATTGGAGATTAGAAAAACTACGAAAAACAAATCCAGAAAGAGAAGTTGTATACGATACGTTGGAGAAGTTAGCTAAATCCGTAGCTGATAAGATAAGATTAGAAAATAATATTAGAACCGTAGAACCTGAAACACAAGACATCATTAAGGAAGAAACGGAACTTAATGATCTTAATCGATTAGAAAAGCTTAAAAAATGAGCTAAAAATAATCTTATAGGTTTAAGTGCTGTTGCTATAGCCATAGCAGGAAATATTACCACTGTGGTGATGAATGTTAGATTTGCTGTTTAAAAAGGAGCTCAAGCTACGAGTCAATTTGCGAAAGCGGTGGCAAATCTAGCTAAACAAGCTGCTCCTATCGCTAGCGCCGTATTGGGATTACTTGCAAATATTTTTAAATGGGGAGCAAAAGGTGTAATTTTTTTAGCTCAAAATTTATGGATACTTGCTCTAGCTTTAACCTGGTTTGTGTATGATATGTATAAGAATAGATATAAGAGATCTTAAAAACATAAATTTTCGACATTTTTTTTTCTTATAAATAAATGGCTACTACTAACGAACTTAGACCAGACTTTAGAAAACTTAAGATGAGTGATATAAAAGGAAGTAGGAGTGAACACATTATAACTTTAATCCTAATAACGCTAATCCCGGGGAATAAATTTACGTTGATATTCCAAAATCAAATAAAGAAGATTGTTTGGTTCCTAAATCACTGAATTTAATGTTTGATTTTAAAAACGCAAATACTAAGTTATGGTTTTTAAATAATCTTGGAAAAGGATTAGTCAATAGACTATGTGTTTCTGTAGGAGAAGAAATCTTATTTGATAATACAGGAAATTCTACTTATGAAATATATAAAGATTTATGGCTACCTGAAAGAACTAGAGAAGAGATGTGTGATTTTGGGATAGTTAATGAAAACACCAGAAAATTAATTTCTAAGAGTGATGATGGAGCTAAGACCAGAACTACTCAAAAAGTTTTGGATGCCTTGTTAACAACGGTCTTAGGAACAAAACAAAAATAAAACTCTCAAAAGCCTTAGGAGATCATGGATTATTCTGTCCTTCTGTGTTGGAAAATAATCTTCAATATAGAATTACTCTTCCTAAAGATACTAAGATTATGGTTGCTCGAAGTCGTGAAAGTGTGGAAGGATATAGTCTAGAAAATATCGAGTTGGAATACAAAAAGATTCAAAACGAAGAATTAGCTAATGAAAGTATTATGGGATACGAAGTTGGAAAAAATTTATCTTATGAACACGTTACTTTGTTAAAAACCATTGAGTGGGATAAACGTTAGTTAATGAGACTATAAATCTTCCTAGAAAAAGTATGGCCGCCATCGTGATGTTATTTAGAAACAAGACTGTTACAGATTCCGAAGAATTCATCTATCCCAATATAGAATCGATAAAAATTACTATCGAAGGTGTTCCTAAGAAGATCTTTACGATGAGGCTAAAAGACTATTCGAACACAAAAGCAAGTTAGAATATGAACCTAGTAGCATGATGATCAGAAATTTCTTTAAAGATAAATTTGCGTTGGTGGTGGACTTAAGAACTATGGAGGATAAATTCGTTGTAGGGGCTGGAAAAAAATTACTTAAAACTCAAAATGGGGTGCAGTTAGAAATTACGAAAAAAGCTACGAGTGCGAACGTCATGTGTCATATCTTTGTGGTGAGTGATGGATTGGTTAACTTTAAGAATAGAATGATAGAAAATGTTCATTATTAAAACTTTTCAAACTTAAATAAATGGGAAATTGAGCTTGCTCGCCGTTCACCTGTATTACTCGTACAGAAAGAATAGAACAATTGGTACCAGATCCTAATTATCCCGGAGAAATGATTAACGAAGTAAAAGTTAATAAGTCTTGTGGATGTACTTCTAGATTTGGTAGAAATGGAACAGGTCTTAGATTTAATACGCAATTTGATTATAATAATAGTTTCTTCGAATATGTTAAAAAACGAGGTCTTTGACCTCGCCGCAGGATACGAGAATTATGGAGAATTAAGTAAAGCGCTTAAGTGCCTTTAGTTTGTTTAAAATGTCTAACTTTTTAAGAGTTATAAATTTTTTTTTATGCCACATAGTGTTCATAAGGATATCTTAAGGAAATTTCTAATCTTGCATATTTTATGTTTTTTAGCTGTTCGCGACTAGCATTTTTCTTCCTCAGACAAATGTCCTAAATAATCATCAAAAATAAGATCCATGTCTTTTCTACTAGGATTATAAAAAGTTACTAAATGACTTATATTTTCTCGATAAGGCTTCGCTATAGAAGTGAGTTGTTGTGTGATTACTATAGTAGAAAGTCCATAATATCTTGCAGAAAATCGTAATTTTACGAGTTCTGAAGTACGTTCTGAGTTCTTTCACGACATGTTTCCCCACAATTAGTGATCCTGAAAAGATTCCAATCAGCGGAATATAAGGTGTGATGTATTCGACGATAAATTTAATATCTTGTCAAAATTTTATCAGAAAGTTCTCAACCCATCTCCATCGCATTTTCTACAAGATTAAGATGCTCCATACGTTCAGAGAATTTACCGATCATCACGTCCATAAGCATATCATTCGTCTTAATTGATCTCGTTTGTAGTCTTGGTGGATTTGCTCTAAAGTTTTTTCAGATGCTTTTTTAATGTAGGATTGCGTGTATTTAATTTCTTTTGCAGAGGATAGTTTTAGTAAAATTTCTCAAAGATTTATAGATTGCTCGTTATTCATTTATTAAAGTGAAAAATATTTTGGAAAATTTTTGAATAAGTTTTTCTACAAGCGATCATTATTATCATAATCATGTTAAGTGGAATATTTTTTGTGACAAGTGACTGAATATTTTTTGTGATGAGTGAGCGAATATTTTTTGTGACGAGTGACCAAATATTTTTTGTGACAAGTAAGCGAATATTTTTTGTGACGAGTGAGCGAATATTTTTTGTGACGAGTGAGCGAATATTTTTTGTGACGAGCGAGCGAATATTTCTTTGTGACGAGTGAGCAAATATTTTTTGTGATGAGTGAGCGAATATTTTTTGTGACGAGTGAGCAAATATTTTTTGTGACGAGTGACCAAATATTTTTTGTGACGGTTTGAAGGTGTCAAGGTGAGTCAAGGTTAAGGAATCGGGTGTGTGCTGGAATCGGTCAAAATCATACCACTACGTGTAAGCATACTGTCTTTTACACCAGCAGGGATTTCTGTAGCCTGTGTTCCAGTCCACTTTGCAAATTGCTAGTGAACTGTGCATTTATCCCAACTTTCCTGTCCAACAGCTTTTACAAAAAGTGAGAAAATTTATTCATTATTTAAGCAGATGTTACGTCTTTCCAAATGTATCCAGATCGTACGCATGGCTGATGAGGAAGGTGCAGAATTTATGAATAAAGATTTTTAGAGGACTCTGATTTTATAAAATATGTGTTTAAGGTTCAAGCGTTGTATAAAGATCAAGTTAAATCAATAAAGGCTTTTGTGGCAGCCTAATATATTTTTCAATGTACCTGTAGGTTATGGAAAATCCATAGTATTCCAAGGTCTTCCATGGGTTTGGGATATAATTCACAAGCAAACAACTAGATTCGCTACAATGATTGTGATTTCCCCATTACAATCTTTAATGGACGATCAATGTAGTCGTATGAAGCAGGGGCTGAGACACGAGTGGGAAAAAACCTTTCAGAAAATAGTATGGTGAAATAAGCAAATTTAAAAGCCTTATATGTCCTGAAACAAGATTTGCCTTGTTCACAGCAACTGCAACAAAGCAAACGAAAATGAAAGTGACTGGAATGCTTGATACAGAAAAATCAGAAACACTGTTTGTTGAGAAAAATTTAGATAAGAAAACTATCAGGATTCGATTGAGTATGCAGAGAACAACAAAGAAATAGTTGATATCTTCCAGTCAATAATCGGTGAACTAATAAAGAAGAAAATCTGTTTTCCAAGACTGATATATACCCAAACACAAAAGCAGTGTGCAACAACTTTAAATGTACTTTGTTCAGAATTGGAAAATAGAGTTTACAAGGACAGTAACCCAACCCTAGGTTCTGGATTATGGAGATGCTCCATGGTGGGACTCCAGAAAGTGTAAAAAATTGTTGTTAGCTAGTTATACATTGCTGCACAACTAGCTGTGCCTGACAGCTGTCTCAGAGTCCTGATATGCACTGTTGCTTTTGGCATGGGCAGTGTGACCAGGTTATCTCAACGGCATTTGCCATATCAGGTGATAAAAATTACCACATAACACCAAAAATTACCACACACACTTTTATTCCACATTACTCTTGCAAATCCGAAATCCTTTTTCAAAATATCCGTACTTTACCCTAACTCACCATACGAGTTCCTTATTACCCTAGAAATGGGCTTTGCTATGGAAAATGGAAATGACTGACACTGGACACATTAGGTGGTTCAGGTTATGGTTGAGCATTAAATAGTAAACACGTGCTTCTCCAGTCCTCACCTGGGCCACCCTTCTAAGTAAATACTGCTATATTTCTATTACAATATATCATAATTTGTTCTCAATTGTTTGTTTTATTTAACATCCTTTTAGCAATAACATTTTTCAGCAGTTTAGCAAAATAATATCTTATTGGCAAGTTAGTGACTCAGTCTTAAATTGTCTACTCAGGTCTCAGGATCATCACCATAAACAGATTCAACATTTGTGCAAATCTTTTAATTGCATCTCTGCAACATTTCCCTGGTTGGCTCAAACTTTACACATGATTCTGAAGTGTCTTTCAGACCATCATTGACAAAAATCAGTTATGCAGCACCCTCTGTTGAAAATCTGTTTCTGTAGGAAGTTGTAATAAGATTCAGCCGGGAGAACACTCATTCACAATCAGCATTGCTCACAAGAAGACAAAGCATTGCCTTAGCAAACGCACCTAACAACTTATGATTGCCATTAGATGACACTTTCACCTAAAACGCTTTCCTTTGGGAGGGTAGCACTGCTAGCAGCCAGATCTGACACTTCTTTATCAAAAATTAGCTGTCTCCACTCCTGATCCAGACTCTGTAGCTTCTCTGGAGGTATAATGCTTGGGAAACTGGTGGCTACACCAGCAATGCATACAATGGTTCCCGAAACAGCCTTCTTTGGATCCAAAAAAATTCAAAGCCTGTATGACAGGATTATTTAGGGGCAATCTCATCTCCAGTTGGCAACAAAGATGACTCAAGAAGTCCTTTGCATCTTTGCAAGCATTCAGCTACCTCTCTTTTGCCACTTCTCTCAAGCTGACAGAAACAATTAATCTTGCTGCTTCCACTCCCATATACAATTGGAATAATAATAGACAATTTCCAAGTATTTGTCTGGTCAATCAAGGACACATCACTCTTGAGTAGGACTGGCTTTACAAAGCAACTAAGAATGATTTTGTATGTTGATGTACCATCAGAATGGAGATTGTGGATGGCCAATTACATTGAGCTTGTTGATAACAGGAATAATATAGCTCAAAAAATGCAAAATATAGCTTAGTAATGTTATCTGAGAATTGCTTGTAGAGAAATTGAGATGCCTGAAGGCAGTCAACAATGTATTGAGAGGTAAAATACAGTTTCAAAGCATCCCATTGGCAAAGAAATCGTTTGATACATGAACCAAAACGCAGTCACAGAATGCTGTAAAAACGCAACATATGGTACTGCTGCAACTCACTAAAACTTGAAATTCCTTAAATTCGTTGCATTGTTTGCTTGATAGTGCAAAATAACTATAGACCTCTTTGAACACCTGCTCCAAGTTCCTGGGTAGTGTAGAACAGGCATGACTGACTGCTAAGGTACACGAGTGACAAGCACACTTCATTGTTAACCAGTGAGGGTTGGCTTCAATGATCTGGAGTAGTATGTAAAGGGTCGGTTCTACAGCATTTTCTCATACATTCTCAAGATGTTTCCAAATTCTGGTTTCAAACATTAATCTTTCAATCAAATGTGTAGTAATGTATGACGAACGACAAAAAACGATCCAAAACCATAATTTCAAACAAAATTAGTTCTGAAATATCGAAATTAGATATGATGTCATCAGAACGTGTTCAGGCAAGCTCATAATTTGTAACATTGAAACCAAAAAACACACAGTAAGAAACAGAATTTGTACTACCACACAAGATCACAATACGTTTGTTCCAGAACCCATTGTGATCTTGTGATATGAAAAAACAACAAAACGTAAACACCTAAAGTGAATCGACTTATATTAATTTTTCCTTAAATAAAATAGGTGACTTGATTAAGAAAAAAACAAGAAATGAAAAACAAAAAAAACGAGAAACAAAATCAATTTATATTACATTTTCCTATAATAAATAAGAAAACAATGACAAACAAAGTTCAAGACACATTGAAAAAGGAAAACGAAGTTCAAGACACAACTAAGAAAAAAACAAGAAATGCAAAATGAAAAAACAAAAAATTAACACATATAATAAACAGGGGCATAATGAAAAATGAAGCTCACGACACATTGAAAAAAGAACACAAAGTTCAAGACAAGTAAGAAAAAACAAGAAACGAAAAACGAAAAAACAAAAAATTAATGCATGTAATAAATAGGGGTATAATGAAAAAAGAAGTTCAAGACACAACTAGGAAAAAAATAACAGCAGATGAGGCTAATAGATTATTAGATAAAATTGAAGACTTGAGTTATATTTCAGAAAAGGATTGAAAACAAAGAAGGATATATTACTTGAGATTGACTGAGCAAAACAAACTATCAACAAAAAAATCAAAACAGTGAAATGCTTAGAAAAATATGCAAGAGTTGTAGAATGAGAATAAAGGAAAAGTGGAGACAAGCACAAAATGAATCTTTGGAAAGAATTTAAAAAGATGAGATGAAAAAGAAAGCAGATCTAGTGTCCAAGAGAAAACGAGATGCAATTCAATTTAAAAAGGTTTATAAAGAGGGAAACGTGTTGGATAATATCTTTCCAAAACCTCGTAAAAAACAGTTTAATTTTAAGCTTCAAAAGATGGCAATGAAAAACAATGTTACAATTTATACTACAGATGCTAATAACGAAACAAACATCACTAGGTTTCTCCAAGACATAGAGGCTAATGTAATTAAACTAATACGAGAAAAGCTTATAGGTTATAAAGTTCAACTAGATTTAAATGGTAAGATGGTTAGATATGATCCAGCTACCAAGGATGCAACGATAAATGATGCTCATTTCCATGGCAAGCAAGAAATATAAAGAAATACAAGAAATACAAAAAGGAACAGATATCAAATTAGCATATCTGAAAATGAAAGAAAAAATCTTAGAATCGTTCTCAAAATATCAAAAGGAGGGATCTGGGTGGCAACTACATCATATTATAAAACTAGATATTAGAGCAAGTGGCTACAAGCCAATCAGAGGGTCTTTATATGTTAAAACCCCAAAACAGATTGCAAATAAGAAAGCAATTATTAATTTGAGAAATAACAATCAAGAGTGTTTTAAGCAGGCTGTTTTAATTGCGAGGTTTACTAACAATGACAAAATACAACCAGGTAGAATTACAAAGTTTCTAAGACACCAAACAAATACATTAAACTGTAAAAACATAAGGTTTCCAACCCCAATCACTGAAGTCAAAAAATTTGAACAAAGAAATCCAGGAATATACATTAACGTATTTGGATGTGACACAAACTCAATATGTCCATTGAGAATTTCTAAACAACAAGCAAACATGCAGCTATTACTTTAAGACAACAAACATTACTGTCTAATTAACAACATGAGTAGGCTTGTGAGGTGTCAAATGAAAAAAAGGAAAATAAAATAAAAATATTTCCCACGGAGATATGGTGTTTATGCCAAGCCTGGAAGGTAGAGTTAAGTAAAAGTAGGAAATGGGGTAGGCATGTCTTGGCTGAGAAGGAAATTCTGGTTGATTCATCCATGTCAAAGGACCAAAATCAAGGCCAAAATCTGGCTACTTAACGAATGGCAAAATCTCTCACTTATCAATTTTTCTCTGGTTGAGTGAACACAAATCCTGAATTCAAATTTTCGACATACTTGAGGTGATTTGTACACTAGTTGTACCTTATACTACATTCAATTGACTTCTGTCTCTTCCTTGCTATTTCTCAATGAATTCAACACGTCCTAAAGTTTTTGTTTTTGGACACTCTTTTGTTGGCCGCCTTCAGAGTGATTTACGCTCTAATTTTGATTCTTGCACTGCTCTACATTCCAATTTGAAAAACGCGTTTATTAAACTACATGGTATTGGTGGCCGTTCTGTCAATAAATTGATGGCTTTTGCTTAATGCCACATGCAAAAATTCAGCCCCCAAATTGTAATTTTAGAAATTGGGACAAACGATTTGTCAAATTCTAAACCCAAAGTAGTGAGTTCAAAAATTGACGATTTGGTTCAAACACTTTTTACCATATCAAACGTTGCTATTGTAGGGGTGTGTTTGGTCACAAGTAGAGCAGCCGCCCCAGAATTTAACAGGCAAGCAGAGGTATTGAATCAATATCTTCAGTTTGTGCTGGAACATGTTCCTAATGTTTTTTGTTGGAATCATAAGGGCTTTAATCAATCTTATGAGATGGTGTCCACTTTAACAGAAGAGCACAATATGAGCTCTATCGCAGCTACCATAGGGCTATACTAAAAGCACTGTCATTGCTCGCATGTGCCTCAAATTCTTGTGCACATTAATTTTACATTCTGTATTGTCTTAGTGATTTGGGTATAACTTTAAAGTTCTAATTAACCACGGCACAAGGCTACGCCCTCCTCATAGCTCACATTGTGTTGGCTACATCCATACTCACTTTTCATTTTGCGGACAAGACCTTGATGATTTTCGTGTGCAAAGTTGTTCTGGTCTGTTTACAATATAACATTTTGTTTAAAGCCAAACACATACCTGGGACTTATAATCGTTTGGCTGATCTTTTATCTCACTTTCAGGTTCAGACCTTCCAATGCAAAGCACCAGCCTCAATGAATTCTTGTGTGACGGACATTCTGCAACATCCGTTACCTGAGAAATGGGACATATTGTTTCCATGTTAACTTGATTTAGCCTACAGCCCTCCTCACTTCCAACCCACAAATGGGCTTGGAAGCTTTTTGATCAATTCCACGTTCATGCGTTTCAAACTGCTTGGTGGCAATTGCCGATTTCGCCATCAATGCTTGCTCTTTTCATTGCTTACTTGTTTGAATGGCACTATGCACCTTCTACCGTCAGCACTTATGTCTCAGCTTTAGGCTATTCGCACAAATTGATGGAGCTGCCTGATCCGACTAAAGTCTTTTACATAGTCCAATAGCTCGAAGGCTATAGCAAACATGGCTTTCGCTTGGATACTCGACTCCCAATTACACTACCCATTTTAAATTGATTACTATCTGCTGTTCCATATTGTATCCCATCACATTATGAGCAATGCCAATTTAAAGGTATGTGCGCTTTGGCTTTTTTCGTATTTTCATGAATTGGAAAAATAACATCAACATCACAGCCAGGTAATCATCCTCTGCAACTGAACCAGCTCACCCAACTCTCGAGAGGTGGTGAAGTATTTGGTTATAAATTAACTTTGTAGATTACAAACATAACTATATCCAACGACCTTTTACTATGGTCATAAATTGTCAGCCAAGCGCTTGCCCTGTTCAATTTTTATCTACCTATTTTCTCCATTATGGTTATGCGCCAGGGCCTGTGTTCATGACCGGAGACGGTGTGGCAGTGCTGCGCAAAGTTTTCACATCGGCACTCGTTTCATGTTTGAAATACTGTAACCTGAGTCTGACATTCTACAAATCGCACTTGTTCCGAATTGGAGGGGCATCTTTTGCAGCTGAAAATGGTTTGCCCGATGCACAGATTGGTCTCCTTGGTCGTTAGAAAAGCAATGCTTTTCAAAAATACATCAGTGTCTCATCATTTTCCTCTGTGCCTACAGCTTCATTATCTGAGTAGTTTTTATGTTTACCAAGTGACCATATTGCAGGGATATCATTGCTTGGTAGGTCCGCTTGGGGTCTGGCCGTTGGGATGCTGCTTTATCAGGGGCGAACTTAGCATCTTGACTGGCAGAACGAGGGTGACACATGGCGCGCATTTTATGCCGACGACGGCTGGCAGGGGCAACCGTCCATTCTGTGCATAGTTACCACATCATTTGATTGCCCTATTGTATATATCTCTATATATCTTGGTATGCACATATATGACTAATGTTCGAATATTATATACCTTAAGTTCTTTGTTACAATACTAGATGTTCTCCAACTCCATTTAAGTGCTTCATGGCACTACCTGTGCAACTGTCTCTTGGTGTGCGTAGACAGTTACAAGGTGCTTCAACTTGGTAGCGTTACATATGGTCACAGTTTGCAGAGGTGTTTCTCTTCCCTAGTTTGGACAGGCACATTTCGCCGCCTTCCCCACAAGACACTCTAGTATATGACAGCAATTTGCAGGGGCGACTGCTTGTTAGAATTTTGCGTGAGTACCACAGTTAGCAGGTGCAACTGCAGTACATTCCATGCTATTCTTTTTGGTGTCACATTTTCCTCGGGTGGGGAGACTCTGCTATTCAATCATTGCATTTAGAATTACTGATGATAATGGTCATGAATCGCGTAGTCCTTGGCGTGTAGTCCTGCCACCTTTACTGGCAGTCAATAGTATTAGACAAAACGTGACTTTTAGTTATTTACTATTTCATCATGTGATATTCCTAATTGAATTTGCCAGATTTTACATAAAACAGCTAGGACATTGTCAGAGCCAATTTATCCCACACACGTGTTTAGATGGTTAATTCTGCCGGTAAATGGAGCTTGGTTAAATGCAACACCAAAAAATGAAAGTACATCTATATCTATATAAATGTATCTAAAGCAAAAGGATATAGCAAAATCATTAGCCTGCTCACAGACTGAAGTTTAATTTGGAAAGGGGATAATTGAGTCTGCTGAAATCTAAGCTTAATTGTGTATGGTGACGTAAGCACTTGCACAGATTTAGGGGGCTATCTGTGATTGGTTGGGTTACATAGGCAATAGAAAAACTGTTATGATTGGGTTGTTCGCTAAATAATTATTGTATTAATTTATTGTTATTTCTTGGTAAATTTGTCCTAATGGCGGCACTTCACTGTGCAAATATTACTGATGATTGTTGCGATACTGCTTTGCGTATTACGTGTTCTATGTTTAATTTACATGAATTTTATCCCTAACAGAGCGAGGCGTAGAAGGCATACTTTTCAGGCCAACACGTTTATGTAAACCTGCCAACGTCATTTGGAAAGTCATTGATTTTTCAAGCAGTGCCTTTAATTCACGACATCGTAAAACTACGAACCAAAGGCACAAGTATTATGGTTATAATTTCACCTTTGAAATCGCTCATGCAAGAGCAGGTTTCCTTCCCAGAAAGTGTGCGATTATCTGCCGTTTGTGTCACAGATGAATCCAAAGACAACCTAATAGATGCTGTTATGGAAGGGCGATATTCTCTCGTGTATGCCTCTGCTGAGTGTCTCCTTTCAACTAGCAAGTGGAGAGAAATTTTTAGCTCAAAGGTTTTCTGGGAAAATTTAGTTGGATTTGCTGTAGATGAAGCACATTGCATTCACCAGTGGTAAGTTTTTGTTACAAATAATTACAACTTACACAAGTTACATCAATTACTTAAATTTCTTTATTGCCATTAGAATTTATATTCCTACTTGTAAAACCGTTTCTTCATAATGAGCCTTTGAAAGAAACTTCGCATTAAGGTTATCATGTATACTTCAAGGCAAAACTCACTATTTTCTGGGGATGGAAAGGGTGTGAGACTGTGGACTTTGTTATCTTTCTAGGGCTGAATGCAACACTATGATCTACAATATGAAACTATTGTTTTTAGTATAATGGTGTAAATGTCCTATTATATCAAAATTCTTAAGAAAAACAAAAATCAACAGAATGTTAATATTTAAATACTAGTATTTAATAAGTAAACATCAAATATTAAATTTTTACTATATTAGCATTTTTATAAAATATGTAATAGCTAACATTTTATTGTTCAATAACAATTAATAATCTATGAATTATTACATACCATAGTATCAGTACTTGCATGTTTGTCTCTTGCATTGTTCAAAACCAATCTTCCAGCACTAGATATTATAAAACATGACAGTAAGACACAAAATCCTATTATTTTAGCATACAGTATGATATACATTATACAGCATGGCTTGAAAAAGTGACAGACTATTAATAGGGTGATCAAAAATAGAGGCTACAAATGTGATTAACCCTAATACGAAATTTAAATCAATTAAAATCAAACTTTTTAGTGAGAAAATAAGCACACAAATGATAAGAGAATAGATGCATGAAGAAATATATTTACAAAATTTCATATCAAATAGTAGTTGTGGCAAGGTAGCCCAAAAGAAACCATAATGTAACACAAAAGAGACCATACATAACGCATATGTACCATGGGCGACCCATGCCATAGTATAAACAGGTAAGAAACAGACACCCTACTTTAGATTAGGAGGTAGAAGAAAAGTAAATATCGTATTCAAACAATAAGTTACTTCTTTTTGGATATTTAAATAAAATAAGTAATACAATTTAACATATTAGAGACCAAAAAGACATTCCTTAAAGTTTTTTGAAAGTGAAATATACATGCAGAATTTATATTTCATACTTATTGTAGCACTATGTGGGTGAGCAAATTACCATCTACTGAGCTTGATGTTATTTAGGGTCCTGTGATATTGTCTCATATATATATTATTTATTTTCATTCACCCCTATTACAAGACAATCTAAACTTCTAAGCACATGCGATTTTACTTAAATATCCTATTTCTATAATTTGCA